>VOMN01032414.1:0-24599 GCA_014899125.1 Orchestia grillus | reverse complement strand
TTGGTTGGGATAAATGAACTCTTATGGACTGGAATTGAAAATCGTGTTATTGGAAATAAGTGTTTTCCTTTTGAAAATACCTGTTTTTTATATCTTGCCTGTTGATAATCAGCTCTATTCAAGCTAATGAAGGTAGTGATTACGCTGTTACAAACCCGCTTGCGCAATGAACAAAAAACCATCTTACTTTTTGCATGACAGTGTATAAACTATTATGATAACTAAAAAACAATTTAAATGATCAGAGTAGACATTTCACCATTTTTGAAATGAGACCGAGTTCAAGCATCTACGATCAATACTTAATGAGAAATAAATATTAGAAAATCACACTTTTTTGTGAAACTTCTGTATATTAGAGAGAGCAATGCAATTTTTGAGTATACTGAGTTCAGAATACCAGATGTAGTGGAGCTGGAGATATAATCGGTCCACTAGCCGGGGTATCGACAAAGAGAACCTGAGGTATGCAGAGCTGTTGCTAGTTGTCTCTTTTGCTACAACTACTTTGATTTCCCGTAGAACCCGACTATTTCTTAGGATAGATTACGGTAGTACGATTTTCAAAAATTTAGTTCGAGGAACGTGAAAAAATTTGTATCTGATAAATAATGGTAATTATGCAAATCCCCTGAGCATAAGTGATAAGTACATAATTTTCAGTTCGTCGGATAGTAGGTATTTCAGCGAATAGGATAAGCCATGCATTCTGTATCCAGTCGGTGGAATGCCCATCACTTGGCTAGATCAGACAGCGAGCACTTGCTCCATTAGCTCGGAACTACGAGAATGCCCTAAAAGTAGATTGATTATTAATAAGGTACGACTTTAGCTTAAGCTGACTTCATCTTACTTTCAAAACATTCAACGCTTATCGTGTTTACGATTTGTCTTATCGTTTCATTGTCGTTATTCTCGAGTCGAAAATTCTTTTGCGTAGAATGTATCATACTAGAAAATGTCTAAAGAGCTGGAGGATCAGTATTTTTTCAGTAGTTATATGGGCTGAGGCTCAGCAAGCATTGGTAAATATTAGAATTTCTTTGGAGTAGACTCTTTCAGTAGAGACCCTTTGTTGACAAAGAACTAGTGATGCGATGTGTTCATGCGTCCCATCATAAAACTCTCCTTCTTAAATGAATGAATGTTGACTAAGACTCTACAATTTGAGAGCTCATAAGTTGCTCATAAACCCAGAGCCGCCTTTCTGTATTGCATCAAAAAGGAATCAATATTGTGACGAGCTTTGTTTACT
The DNA here is from genome assembly GCA_014899125.1 of Orchestia grillus. NCBI lineage: Eukaryota > Metazoa > Arthropoda > Malacostraca > Amphipoda > Talitridae > Orchestia > Orchestia grillus. Next base: position 23,344 of record VOMN01032414.1, on the reverse strand, counting down.
ATTAGACCTTGAGGACGCACCATATTGCAGGCTCGAGCGAAGAAGACGTGACTGCGTTCGCAAAATGTGGCTTTCAACCAACTTTCTCGGTGATCGCTCGTCCGTCCTTCTTCAAGCTGCTCGCCCCCGACAGAGCTATTGGGTACGATGGCACCTACACGTCACGGGAGCACGAGTGGATTGCCAACTTCAACACCGGCTGGTCCGATGGTCTAGCGAGAAAGCTTACCAACTCAGGCCATGTCAAAAGACTGAAGACCGGTGAGTATTAAGTAAGGCTAATGATGGGGTAGTATGGAGGTGAGACTACTGATGGATTAATATAGAAGTAAGACTAATGAATGCACATACTATCATATCTAGGTATCCTAAAATGTGAAATCGCTCAAATTTGTGTGATTGTATTTAGGAGAAATCATGCATGAGATATTTGTGAATAATTTGCACGGAGTTAAAATCTGTAAAGAATTCCTGTCAGAGAGAGTGACATGTAATCGCTATCCCCTATCGTTATAGTCAAACTTAGTGTCACTTCAGCCGCGCTATAAATGGCTGAACCTCCCAATGCCTTTCAAGGAAAACGCAAAGACATAAAAGGTGAAGCGCGTTTTATGAGCACAAATCCGTAAAAATTTGACTGCTGGTTTTGTTTCGCATTTCACGAAATAATAGGTAAAATAAAAGCAAATGGAGTTATAGTATTGAACTCGACCAACGCACGAGAGCTGCTGTAAGTAAGGACGAGTAGTGAATCAAATTCTTCATGATTCGCCACGGGTGAGCATACTGATCAGTCTCCTCCGTGACATATGATATGTCATAGCGTAAAGTTAGGTTTGTCTATCATATGCCATGAGGACTGGGATCCCCAGGAAGACACTGTTAGGTCATCTCAGCTTTAGCTAAGACTTCTAGACTTTATACTTTCGTGCATACTTTGCTCCTATTTCCTTGCCCTCTTTGCTCATTATTTTTACGACCGTTACGCGCACCAAGTTTTTCGCCTCTGGTGGGTCTGAGCGTAATAAGCGATGAGGGCGACGTAACATTTCTTATTTCTTTTGCCAAGGGGCTACCAGAGTGAACACGGTTACAATATGTTTAGACAACAGTGTTGTCGCTCCCACACGCAGTTATCTTGGACACTATGACAAATATTTCCAGGACCGACCTCATTACCGCCTGCGGATGGTTTCGAAAGCATTTAGAGGCTGTTTGTTGCAAATGATAAATTCATTGACTGCTGTCGAGACTTGGTTTATCTTCACGAGTACATAACGTTTAATGGTTATTAAATGCTGTATCTGGTCTTTTTTTTACAGACATGACTTCGTTCTCAAGTATAAGCCGCATTTTGTGTACTAATGTGAAGAGACCGCAGCACAATATTACTGATTTAAGTGTAAACTAGGAAATATGAAATATTTGAACATTTTGCTTGATGTTGATTTAGTTTTTTCGACAAGTTAACCAATCGATTTCTACAATATTGATCGGAATATTAATCCTGTTTTTTTTCGTGAAACAAAAACCATTATCAAAGCGTATTTCTTAGATACCAAGAACTCTCTTTCAGTAATTTTAGAATCTAAACTATACATGTTAGAAATTTTTGTATAGGGCTGGCACAGGATATTATTTTTAAAGTTTCGAGTTGTAACACATATTATCACGAAACTTTGATTTGTATTAATTATTTCATGTAGTCAAATAACATTACTTTTCAGAACCTAACCTAACCTACCCTTACCCTAGCCTAACCTACGGGAAATTGACCTATTTCAATTTCTTTCAACAAAGATAAGCATTAGGGATTTGCAGAAGGAATGCGAGTAACAAAACCTGTTTTCTGACTGAATACCTACCTAGTGCACAACTTCAAGTTCAGTTACTTCGTGATATAAAATAGTAATGAAAACTGCGATACAATACCGCAAGTGTACAGTAAATTAAGAGGAGTGGAATATTTTTAAATGGTCGTACTGTTAATTATTAGCATAATTAGTACATAATATTACTTTTTCGTCTTGCGCAGGCGAAATGTGTCCAATAGTTGGCAGAGTGTCTATGGACTCGATCACGGTGCGCCTGCCAGAAGAGCCGGGTGCGGATGAGGCGTTCGCGATTATTACTGCGGATTTCAACCCCCTCACGTCTGCAGTGGGCATCGCGCGGGCCCTGGGCGGCGATGTGTACGAGGTGCCTGGCAACTGGAGCACAAGGCTGCCTCGAGTGACCGTCGAAAGCGGTCAAGTCAGGAAAGTCCATCACAGCTTGGATTACACGAACTAAATACATTGTTGAAATACTTGCAACTCGTTGTTTTTACACAGAGTAGACCAAACACTGTTTATAGAGTATAAATTAATCCGTTCTATTTTATATAATTTTGAAGTCATCGACGTAAGAATGTCACTTCCCATAAAATAGCGTGGGACAGCCAACGAGTACTTTACTGTCATGAAAAGTTAATATATTTACATTGAATAATTTTGAGCAAGCATTTTGTTAGATTCGAATATTTTAGAAGCACATGTTACGAAAAATTATTGATCCGTCAAGGTAACCAATAGTGCCTCCATTGATATTCGACAATGTACAGTAATCAATACAGTTCATCGAAGTAACAAAACACGAAATGGAATTGATGTAGAAATTTTCGTCACTGTATAAAACGGGTCTTCGAACAATGTTTAATTTAAGTCTGTGCAATGAAAGCATTGCAGTTGAACAATGCCATCGGAATTAATTTTTAAGGGCAATTTCTTCTGCGGGATATCTTCAGTAAATGAACGTCAAGCGTCGTTTAGGTAAGACGCTGTGCCTGAAGTTATGGAAGTGCGAATTGAAGTACTTGCTCTTTCACGCTAGGGCCAGGAAACAGATCCAATGTGAGAATGCTATTGAAACTCGGAAAAAGATTCATTTTCAGTAGAAACGACTGAGAGGCCTGCTGATACGGACAAATGTAGGTACCTACTCAACAGTTCATTTTGAATTCGTAATTAGCACCAAGACACTGTTGGAGCTATACTACGACATGAACTTCCCAAAGTTCAAAAAATTAATATTAATATTGACTATATTAATAAATATTAATTTTTTGAACTTTGGGAAGTTCCACCTGTAAATCTAAAGGCAACAAACTTCCGTTTTATGCATTTAAAATTTCTTTCACACGCTCTCTGCGCTAGGCCGCTCGATAATTGGGTTGTTCCGGAATTACGTTAGATTTAAATTCGGTGACGTTTTCCGTTTCGAAGTTAGATGCGCTTCCTTCTTGCTCGCTTTTTCTTCTTACTCGGAAGAACGGGTTACATCGTTTAATTATTCAAATACGAGGCTTTTCTTTCAACGTAATCAAAATACGAGTGTTGACTTACAAGCAAAGCATTAAGCAACAGCGGAACGAATTATTTCATTGGTACACCTGTGACCCAATACGCGAGGAACGTGTTAAATGATATAGCTAATTATTGCTGAACAAGAGACACATAACAATACATCGAGAGAGATACTTGAAAATTTCATGGGTATGCGTCCCACTTCCTATCGCCAGCAGAAGAGGCGGGTCACCTCCGCAAACGAAGGTGAGCATAAAATTTTCACTTCACCTCGTGTTGGATTCTTTGAAGATAACTCAATGCGTTCTACGCGTCATTTCTTAGTGAGACACAATTCAACCATTAGCAGCTGCAGAGGGTTACGATATTACAAGACTAACTTAGCGTCAAAAGACATCTTCCGCTTACAAGGCCAGGAAAATATCCTGAGATATTTAATACCACTTCCTGGACAATTGACATTTACAAATAGAGGAGGAATATTTGCAGGCGTATAAGACAGATATACGAGGACACTTAAACAAAGCGAAGGCATGAAGGGCGCGACGACATCGACGTAGAAATTTATTGAGGTCAAATACAGAAATTTTCAGAAATGGAATGGAATAGATGCAGATTGAACGTGTACAACTCGGAATTCCTATTGCAGCAAAATGATATTCGTAGATATTTCTCCGATTTAGAATGGACACGCTAAAAACGAGCTACACGGGACCTTACGGTGGTAGCTCCTCAAAACGTGTTGAAACTAACGATGCCAGTTAGGGGACAAGAACTGAAAGGCAAATAAATGTATCCAAGGCATTTGAGAAATTGAAAAGTCAAAATTAGCTGAATTCTTAAATATTAAATGCTCATCTCTACAACATTCAAGAATTGAAGCCACAGATACGTAAAATTACAGCAAAAACCTTAGATCTCATAAAGATCTTGTCCATGTAGTACCACGAAGTTGCAAAGCTTTGTGTCTTCAACCAGAAAAAGAATAGATTCTTCGAAGGAATTATTGAGGTGAGAAATAAAACGGGAAAACTTGCATTATGGATTACGTCAATACGCCTGAATACCCCATGAGAAAGTTTGAAGGAGTGGTAGAAGATATACAACTAAACCCACATAGATTCCGTACAGAAATAAAAATCATTTCAGAATTTTTCACCCTTTCGCAGAAACTCATTTTAGGGCGATGTTAAAGCAGAAAATTAGGTATAGAGCCAACTCGCGAATAAATCAATGCCAGCAAGCTTGTTACTTGCGTTGGAAGTATGATAGACATTTGCAGGAGGAAGTTTTCCCAAGTATAATGGCGAAGACTGACCTGCTCGTGAGAATGAGTAGTTCTAATTTCCCCCGATGAATGAAGTCGTAATGTAAAACGTACGTAACTGCCTTACGCTATGGGAACATATACGTCATTTCCAACAAATCGGAGACGCATTTACTAAGTTGAAAAGTTTTAGATAAAAATTTGGTCACAGTGCGTCGTTAATTTTGTTTAAAAGGCCACTACAATTCAATACTTGTATAACAACAATGGATGACATATTGAAAGATGTATTTTAGTAACTGTTTCTTTCCAATTTGAACCTTTCATCATTCACCTTGAATTTGCGCGCAACGAGAATTCTTTACATGAGAACACAATGTGCCATTTTTGTACAAAGACATGAACCTATATATATACTATCCACAAACCAAGAGTAGCAATACTTTTAAAAAATCTCAACTATTCTAGATTATCAGTATCAGTTAGTGACTCACAGCACTGTCTTTGACAGCGGCTTGAAGTCAACATCTCGAAAATTTGTGAATGAAAGAATGACCTAAGAGATGAGCGGGAAAACAACTGGTCACGTTACACAATCGAGGGCTCAACTGAGAATCAAAGTACACTTGACGACAAAATAGAAAGGAACGTCACATGTAAAACGTAACCATTAAATAGTAAAAAATTAATTTGAAGTTGTAATAAAAACAAAACAACGAGGTACACAGAAAGAACGAAGAATAGGACAAAGTATAGTGCGTCAACAAATTCTCTACATGACCGCAAATTTTACTTAAACAATACACGGAATTTCAATTTTAAACGTAATTTGACAATAAAACTAAGAAGTTATTAATGCCTTTTCTTGGGCATGTCTACATTCTGTTCAAAGAAATAATAAAATTTCAAATCGGAAACGTACAACGTGCGAATAGTATAGAATTTGTAGGACGTCTTCATTAAGAGCCCCAGTCAAATAAAATAGCAAAAGTATCTTCTAAAAAGGTAAAGTTTAATAATAATAAAAAAGGTTTACAACCATGGTCAATTAAAAAGTTATTCATAAAAGCAAAAAAATGTCTCAACGACACATGACCGAGAACTTGCATACAAAGAATGAAGTAGAGATTCGAACAGCCTCTACCAACAATAGGCATCAGGATGAACACGGACAGGAAAAAAGAGCTTAGATCACCAATAATCTGACGATAGAACAAAGCAAGAAGAGATGTGATCATGGTTTATCAGTTTACGTGGTAATTCGTCCGTATTCAGCCCGATATTAGCAGGGGTAAAATGAACTACAAGACCAACCCAAATACTAACTGAAGTCCACAACTGATCGTCAAAACCAGAGCTAAATAAACTCACCACTCGGGACGTCTGTAGACATTACCTCTCCTTAACGGTGCTCCTAAGAACAAACATGACATTAATTTTATAATCCGATTGTAAAAATCGTTAAAGCCCTGCAGGACTTCACACACAGACCAGCTCAGTACTCCCACCTGTCCGAGTAAGTAGCGCTAGGACCCCAAGCAGCAATGAAGAGGAGTCCTTAGCAGCGTAGGTCCGTGAAGTCCATGATAGAAAGTTAAACCTATTATAAGGGTTGCAAACCTGCAAAAAGGTACGAATGGACCTCACTGACGGACCCCGCTAAGACATACGGGATATGACAGACACCATCCGTATATTCTAATAACCATGGGCAGAGTTGCAGAGCCCTAAATACTCGATAAGTAGCGCTAAATCCTCAAAGAAAAACACAATAATGATAGTATAAAATAAAATTCAGTGAGAAGTAGTTGGTAAGATATCGGCTTCACAAACACAGATAAAAACAAGGCTTCCTTATGTCGGAAACTTTACCATACACAAGAGGAAAAAGAGGCTCCAAGGCGAGGACGACGACTTTCTTCCCCAGATGAACTCACTCAAAACAATGTGAATATCATTTAATTACTCGCTTTTTGAGGTTTTAGTCGCATATAGAGGTCGTAATCGCAACGATAATATTTTTTTCAAAAGTAGTACGTAACATAACGTATCTCAGAAAAAATTGGGATGCATGGTGAACCTGATGACAGATAGAAAATAGGCAAAACGAGAAACACACGAAATTATCTTAGAAAATACCAGGAGACTTTCCCAAGACAGAAACACGGTACAACACACGAGTATTAGTAAGTCTAAATGACAGCCAAGTCATCACCTCAACTCATTTGAAGAAGTGCAAGAATATATATCATGCTGTTTTAGACATCCTGAACGCTCCCTGGAAAAAACACAAATTAAAAAGTAAATTGCCAACAAAAAATAAGTTATCAGAATGACAACTAAGTATGACTTCCGCAGCGAGTACAGCCTGAAATTGCTAATGTACGACGAGCTCAACTGAAAACAGTCCTCCAAAACTTGTTCACAAATCTCACTTGGATGTAAATCGTCAAGGAAGCCAAAGTTGAGCGCATGAAATAGTGTTCGATTTGAGAACTAAAGCGGAAACGTGAACCACACATTTAAGAAATTTGATAATCTGAAGGTATTCAAGAACACTGTGAAGATTGTAAGTAATGCAAAGGACGAGAACAGTCACTATAACAGCCCAACGAATGCATCAGAAGACTCATCTTTCACCCGGCACGAGAGATACAGAACATTTATTGTGATTTTTAATGTATATCAAATACTGATGCTCCAACGAAATATTTGTAAGTAATTATCGAGCTAATCTACCATTCCATACCGTGAAAACTTTTCACTGTATCAGCTGATCAATTTGCCTTCAATAATAACCAGGATGAAATTCGATCTCAGTTTTATCACCTTTGTCACTTTCAGACACCCAGGATAATAACATTTTCTCAAATGGGCCTTATTTTGATCTATAGTCACTAGGAAATGATGCGGGCTACGGCAGCGCGATGCGTCGTAGAATATACAGAGGGAGAAGATGGGAAGTAAATATGACCGGCTTAATTATAATGACTGAACCTCCCACACAGATTACTAAAACTACACAAATATGGAGAGCGAGAAGAGGAAAGCAAGTATGACCGGCTTAGTTATAATGACTGAATCCACCACACAAATGACAAACACTACACGAATAACTGACACTATGATTAATACTCCTGAGATATTCGCGAAGTGGGTCGGAAAGAACACAGAATCTCTATTGAGGCAGACGTCAAATTTTTTTAAACAAAACATCACTACCATAACCGATATGTCTCTCACCGGAAAAGGCACTTGGATACATAAAGGTAACTTCCCATTGAAAAGATATACTAAAAGACAGGGACGGACTCAAACTACTCATGCTGGTTTCTAGCACAATCCGTCGTCCAGGCCATCGAGAGAATAAAAATAAAATAACATTGGGTCCCTCTAATCATCAATATCTTCCACAGGCTCCTACTGCAATGCAAGGTAACCAGAATGTGATGACATTTAGAATACTCCCTAAGTGCGGAATGTTCTTCAGAGTTTCAAGAACATCAAAAAATTATTAGTCATGCTTCTTTAACAACGCGGCACCAAAGAAAATAATTTTTACGTAATGATCAAAAACAATAATGCAGGGAGAGAGTCAAATGAATATAGACCACCAAGTTCTTATCCCTATACCACACAAACCGCGCCACATACAACCGTGTGACGATTTAACCAATCGCAAAACGCCCACCCAACCAATTTACCCCTAGTAAACCTCCTTAAAATTAGACATGGTATGCGACATCGCAAACACAACGCTGCCACTGCAGCCACACACTTGACAAGCACAGCTGCTCTCTCAGATTACTGCTTGATGCGTCCCACACACGTTAACAATGGATGGGAAGGAAACCTTTCTTTACTGTAGACAGCAGACGTTCTTCAGCGACTCTGTAATGCTGTAAGCAATTTAATATTTGACCTCACATGAACTTTAGTTTCAAGTTAGGCACAGCAACTTTGTATTCCTACGTGATCCAGTTTTATGCAGCGAAAACTCAACTTTGTATTTTAGTGATGACTGCAAGTTGCTCAAGTATCTGGCTCGCATAGACCGTTTACGCGACAATGATTCTATACCAAATGGCAATAAACAAAATTAATCGAAATAAGTTTTATCAAAAGACTCAATCAAGCCTCGAACACTTCTGACTTTGGACTGAAAAAGCAATGGCAGTTTTAAGTAAAGTGTGCATCTTTCCCTTATTCTTCACTTTATTTTGAGAAACTAAATAAGTTAGTCGTAATTTTGAAATGGTAACAATAACTAGATTAGCTTTTAACCAAAATCCGCCATTAATTTACCGAAATTTTCCATAGGAATTTTTTTTAGCCTCTGGCTTCGAATATACATTCTAAGACGATTTATTGAGTGGAAAACTGAGGAAAAACTGCTCAAAGTTAATACGTACAACACAGGATACAAAAATGTAGTTACAAAATTGAAGGTTTTCGCTTAAAAGAACTCGCCAATAAACCATAACTTGCTCTTATAAAAATGTATCGAATTGAACCTATTTTCGATTACACTAATATTCATACTCAAGTCAAAATACTGCTTACATTCGACGAACGTCAGCCATGACCAAAGCTGAAACAAGTACTGTACGATTACCGAGATAAAAATATTGATTGCACAGCGAAATTTACCGCCCAAGCAAGAAAGCTTCAGGGTATTCAGAAGCTTTATCTGTCAGAAATCGTTCCACGATACGAGGCATAACAAGACCACGACTCAAGGTTACGAACATCATGTGATATTCGCAATGCTGCGCCGCCACGAACGCAAGGTCCTTGGGCAGACGCAACAGACGAGCGAGGGATAAAAACAGGATCATTTTTTGCTGGGTGATGTGATGGGAATGCCGCGACGGAGGATGAGTGCTTCTCGTGAGAACTTCAGACATGCCGCCCAGGCTTGTCGCTTCGCATCCTGAAAAATTAAATAAAATTTTGAATGTATTCTTCGTCTATACAGCGAAGAAGAAACAAAGCGGTAACATTAGCACAAAGCTTAACAATGTAAAAATATTTCACAAATTATACCATCACGATATTGACAACTTAAACTCTCATGGCTAGGGTCTACTACCATCGCAATATCTTTGAAAATATCACACTTCAGTACACAACGATATTCGTACGAAATAGAAAATTAGTAATCACTTTACAAGCACACTAAAACAAATTTCGGAAGCGCAGAAAGCATGACGAAAAAAATGTTCAAAAGCAGTTATAGCGCAAAACGTAAAGCTCACATAACAAACACACTTCATACTTTTTTAACGTTACACGGTTTAGCTTGAAAATTTAATCAAAAAATAATGACCAAGAGAGCCGCATGGTTTTGAAGCTGAATCATCGCAACCTACTCGACAAATTCATGTTTCGTACCAACTACGAGCATGCGTTCGCGCTGACCACACGATTAACATGCATGAGTACGTATGCATCGCAGGACTTCAATGACAGGTACAAGAAAGAAAGCCCGAGAAGAGGTACAGAGAGCGCGCCGAGGACTCACCGTATGAGCGGTGCAGTGCGTGGGGAGTGCATGTCTGCCCAGGCCTGCGCCCTTAGTGCAGTGTAACCCAGTCATAAAGACAACGTCCAATTTTAATCAAGTTGTAAATCAGGTGCCAGGCTTTGAATCAAGATAGAAACGACGAGAAACGATCTACACTGTACTGCCTTACAGTTTAAGGAGTACAGTGAAAGATGCTCTAGCTGGTGCACGTATACTATTTTGATTTCGTGAAACAGGTCGTGAAGTTTTTAATTAATTGGTAGTACATCAATGACATTAAGGTTTTAATGAATGATAAGAACAATGAAGGTACATTTGCTGTGGGCTATCCCAGTACTAAATGCATTCCTGGCCGAGTTGCTGAGCTGGCAACCAATAGCTGTTGCCATCACAGTTCGATACTCAGCCTCGCCAAAATTTATAATTCAGAGAATTCTCAATTCAGATAATTTAACGAAAAAATAACTGCAAAACGAAATACACTCCGCCAAGTTTTGCACAAAAGAAAGGCCACTTTACGCATTAACCCACTAATGTATAGCGTACGCTTCTACGCACAATTGATGGTAATAATAATGAATAAGAAAGAAGGGAGCAGAAAGAAGCGGACATGGCCGATTTATCGATTGTAGTGTCTTTACATTTTCCATGTGAAATAACTAGCACATGGGATGTCAAAGTGACGCAAGGGATGCAAATGACTAACTAAAAAACAGTTTCTAAAAGATTAGCAAAATTTATCGCGGAATAACTTAACGCATTAATGGGTTAAGAGAGATACGAGGGTGAATCATGCATAAACCAGACTATTGGTTTTGTTCGGATTTAAAAAAACAGAGCCGGTCGTTCTCCAGAGGTGGCTAGTTCAGTAGCAGCAGCGCTCACGATGTCGGAACAGCAGGCCCAATCCTCTACTGTGAAGCGCATTATAATTTTATTTCTTGCTTTTTAAGAGTGATATTTGAAGTGAGGTATAGGTAGCCTATCGTTCCCACAGAAGTGACCAACCGATTTGAGAAGTGATTCTCTTCATAACACTCGGCAACATATTGAAACTCAAAATTGCACAAACGAGAAGAAATGAGATGGACTTTACTTGACCATGCTTGGATCAAAAACCTCCCAATCCCTAATGAAAATGCGCTTTCAAAACACTAGCTTAAATGGCAAAATAATGTGCGCTTCATTATTTTATTAAACCAGATACAAACTTTTGGTAAAGACAGAGCCTCGTTTACATTTGACCCACCCTCGAACATTCCAAACGATACGATGTCAAATTTGCAAACATTCAGACATAAATTGAGTGAGGAATACAAATGCCTGAAGTGTCGTCTGGAAACAAAATCCCGTCGTTCACAAGTAGTACGTCTAGTGAAACATTCAGACATAAATTGAGTGAGTAATGCAACTGCCTGAAGTGTAGTCTGGAAACAAAATCACGTCGTCCACAAGAAGTACGCCTAGTGAAAATTTGTGCGCAATGCCGACACTTCGATGATAACGGTTGGTTTCCCTTCAAGCGACTGAAAGACGATGTTGCGAATCAGCACAGTACCAAAAATGTGAGAGCAAAAGGAATCTGTACAAAAATACACAGTTTTATACATCAAAAGTGGTAGCAATTCCTAATGAAAGCTAACTTAATACGGAAAGTGATGCCGTGTTCCGCAGCATGACGTCCGCCTCCAGGCAAAGTCTGCCACGGCGACAGGTATGATCAAAGGTTATCACATAATATCGAACCAATCGACGAATAAATTTATTGCGTTGTCATAGACACATTAGTTATGAGGTATACGAAGCTCATACGAACACTTATGTAGGTCTGGATAATTTACAAAAGGGTCCATACAAAGCTCTACATACACAAAAATACACGTAAGGCTTGACCTCCAGCACACCAGCGCCCCTACTCATGTACAGCAGTCGTGAGTGGACGTTTTAATATAATACAGAATCTAACTACACGACTTGAAAAGTAAAAGACGTACGAAAAAATTGGCATTCTTAAACTACCAACGTTGACAGATACATACATCTGAAGGCGAAGACAGCCACACTAACACTTAATAAAGCCTTTTTTACAATCTTCCGTATTGATTTGCCATGTGATCAAAATGGCTTATAGCAGGAATCTATAGACAGCTCACCGAGTGACACGTACTTGTATCCAATTCAAGCTTGTGATCAATTAAACAACTTCGACATGGTGAAGAAAGAATAATAAGAAGAAGGGAAACAATAAACGCAACATACCAATAAAACTATTTTTCAATGAGAACTTAACTGGTGAACACGTGATACTGACGAATTGGTGAATAATTTGAAAGACAATTCAGTGAAGTGACATATCGACCAGACGAAGTGACAGGGCCATGCAAGAATTAAACATGAATAGAATGGAAAATGGCAATAGGTAATTTTCTATCCTGACAGTAAAATACAACCACAGTAATATCGCTCATGCACGATGAGCATTCCTTGACGCTTGCACTCGAGAGCGCAACTTCAATGTAATGGCAATATTCTAAAAATTGAGATAGACGTAGTTGAAGACTCGCCTTCGGTGCAAATGACACACAATAAGTAAACACAACACAATCATTTAAAAAAATTGATGTATCAGGAACGTCCCTCATTTCGCCACAGCTGTTCACAGTTCAACCCTTTGATTAACTTACGGACACCTATCATTTCTCGATAATTTCTTGGTATTATTGTACTACTTTTTCATTTTTTTCAGCTAGAGAACTACCTGGACTCCCTCAGAACACAAGACAAAGAAATAGTTGAGTCTGGCTTTGCGCTACCTGAACACACCACCAAAATTAATCACTAAAATTTTTTGACACTCCAAGTCAAATGAGCCCAACATAGTAAAGTTTCGAATAAATTTAGTAAAATTGTCATATGTTCAGAACCTAAAGGGTTAATCTATTCCATCACAGAACCGTAAGCTCTACTCAAAATTTGAACAAAATCTCAGCGAGATAATCCAATAAAGTGAAGCAATGCACGAGAACATTTTCTGCAACTGTCGTCCAAGTAACAACATTCTCTAAGGCCAATGTTTAATGAGAAAAATAGAACTTTCCATTTCAACCAAACAGACTAAATTTCACATCGAACAAACACAAGTTCCCTCGGGCGCTTCTAAAAAGAAGCACCAACTCTATTGCTGTACAAATTGTGATCTTTGGAACCCAAGTCCCTCCGTATCGGTGGTCCGAGATAACGTAGATCACCTCGTAACTACTCGACCCGACAAGCAATCGTTCGATCGCGCCCACGCAACCTAACGAGATAGTACAACCATTCCAAAGATGCATGGACCCCAATTATGAATTAAGCATTTAGTTCAACCGGAATCCAATGAATGCGTTAGACAAGAGCCGAACTAATTTCACTTGACCCGTGGAAGGTGCAGCAGGGTTAATAAAGACACCGCCGTTAACACGTTCCCTGCGTTAGGCCGCTCCATTGTCAGGATATTCTAAATTCAGGTTGGGTTTGAATTCGGTGCCACTTCGTGTTTTGAAGTCAGGAATGCGTCTTTCCTATCCGCTTTTTCTCTTTACTTCGATTAACGGGTTTAGTTATTTTAAGAATTCAAATGAAAGTTTTCTTCGAAAACAATCAAAATATGAGGGTCGATTTACACGCAAACCATTACCCAACAGTAGAATGAATTGCTTCTTTGGTACACCCGTAACCCAATACGAGGGAAACGTGATAAACGGTGTATTGTTATTTTTGTAGTTTAAGATAGCCTTTCCACCAGGGTCGGCAGTCAAGAACAGATGTACGAGTAGACCTCCTCGGGCTAGCAAGGAACCTTATTCGACCGTAGCATATAAGTTATGCATGCGAGTTGAACGGTGTTGCGTGGTAAACCGTGATCTTACAATGTGACGTGATTTATATATTGCTATCGTAATCGTAGATTTAAATAAAACCCACGAGCAAAAATGAGTTTTCAATGCACATCGAACGCTTCTAGAGGGTGTTTGTATTTTCCTGACCGATTTTAGGTGTTTTATGCTATGAGAAATTGATGTCAGGATGACCTGCCCACTGCGCTGTGTACGTGATTTTTGGGTATTATTAGCTAATTTCAGATTATGCGATTCAAACTATAATTATGCATAGATACGAATGAAGCTTGAACTAGTTATACATACGATTGAAACTTTAGCCATTAAATGATGAAATAGTTGAAATTATATAATAAAGGTAGTTTTCAGTAGACTTTTTCGGTGATCCATTGAGAATTTTTTCCTCAGATATAGCCGATCCCACAGCACTTTTGGGATCAGGATTTTCTCGCCGCACAGTTCACAGTTAATTCATCATAAGTTAAGTCCTATAACCCTTGTGTTTTAGAAGTTGTAACTGAAAACCGTAAATTGCTTTCAATGTTTAGAATGAGTGCTCGCACTTGCTTTGCTTAGGAAGTATCCACTAGAGGGTCGGCACGTTCAGCGACTTCTACTGCACAGTCCCTAATCTGACTTGTCCTATCTGCTGGCACACATACACTAGCTGCAATGCAATATTTTTGGCTCATAAATCCAACGAGGTGGGAGGGAGGTTGTGTACACTTCTCGCACGCGTGACTCAGTCGTGCATCGTACGTGATGAAAATTAGAGTAGAATACGAGCAAGGTGCACAAAATGATACGCGTCGTGAGACGTGAGGTAAAAGTGGCATAGATAGCAGCGCTTCAGCGACTCGAGACTAGGTCGCGCCTAAAGAGAAGGGACCATTTAGTATGGACTCTAGAGAATGGGGAATCTATACACAAGGTGCGTTCCCACATATGATCCCCTGCACATAGGAATAGAAACAAGTTACTTTAAGAATGAAGAGGGGGAAAAAAAGACAAGGAACACAGCGAAGGAGTAAAAAATGAAAAAAACAAAAACAAAGTAGGCACGAAAAAAGAAGTCCTGAAGGCCTATCTATAGCAGAAATAACTTAAGTGTCCCCTTGGATCGCTGGTCCCAAAGCACACGGTAGACAAACCGAACTAACCTAACCCCAATGCCTATCTTAAGCCCCTGACGGGGGCGTAATGCGCGAGTAAATTAAAAAATTATCATACATAAGTTCGATCGTTTTTGTGCGCTTCAGTATAAATAAAATATGAATAGAAACTAGGCAGTTTGAAAAACTAAGAATAAAACTAGTGAGTAGCTGTGATGCATTTCACGTATAGGAGCTGTTGTGTTAAAAAATGCACACAACGTGTAGTCACACACACATGTGCAACAACGCACGTTAAAGTCAAAAATCGGTAGAGCATTCGATAAAACACAGCTGCAGGAGAATACCGAAACGTCAGTGATCGATTTCTAGTATAAAAGTTCTATTGTCACAAAGTGCGGGAGCTCCTGTGCTGACATGTGTGTGTCCTGCTGGGTGGATTTATTAATTGTAAAGAGACTAAATTACTCATTTTACTTCGCCACTTATTAATTGTGAAGAGACTAAATTACTCACTTTACTTTGCTATCAATTTTTCAACGAGCAGAAGATGATTTTTAAATGAAGTCATTGCATGTCCTGCGCAAAACAGCCAACAAATGGATACTTCTGGGCAATCTTTGGTTCTCGTTTGTTCATAATGCATGCTCGTGCGACAGCCATAATTTCTTTAAATACTTCCATATTCAGTGAACGGTCCAAACTCGGCCAATACATTACCATCTCATTTCAAGAGACAATCATCAATTAACCAACATATACCGGTATTAATACACAATAGCATGCGTGCATAAAATCTCTAAGCACCTGATTTACAACATTCTACTTAGCCTCTGCGATATTTCTCTCCATCTGAAACATATTACATGCAATGTAATTTTGACAAACAGGTCCCAGGCAAATAAAGGTTAGCCTTTTACGACTGTCCTTGCATTCTGTTGTTCCCAGAGAGCAAAAAGTTTGAACAAATTGAGAGACTCGATCAATATTTAAAGAAATTGATGTTTAATATTATTAAACTCAAAAGCATCGCGCACTTACGTACTACATGGCAAATGACCGATTCTTACAACCTTTGAGTTGACGTAAAAAAAGTAGCTACAAAAAGTCAAGTTAATCTCAATGTAGCTGTTTATTTGGCAAAATTTCAAGCATTAAAATCGAATTGAATGACAAATTCAAAGGGCAGTCAAGAATTATAGAAAAGTTGAATGATACTCCTGGAATAATCCAAGTCCAAATGAAATGAGATTACAAAGAAAGAACAATAATTAGATTTCAATGCAGTTGAACATATCAGAACGACAATGTTATAATACGAAGGAAATAAGGCACAAAGAATTTAAAATTCGGTGATGAAAGAAATCATAGTGGTGAAGCTCTTATCAGAGTGTGAAGGCAATCATAGAAACAGTATTCAGAAGGGAAGACCACCAAACCATGTGTGTGCTGGACACCGTGACCCGAATCAGACCTTAAATAGCATGCAGGCACCAGAGCACGAGCGCCAATGACGGCAGCGAGACCCCTGATATGCAAACCAGCAGCACAGGCTGGAACAGTGGGACCACCTCCGACCGACCACATGCTCAGCCACAGGACAAATCAGACACCCTGCATCGTGTCAACACAAACGTGCGACCAAGGCGGTTGGAGCTAGTGAAAAATCAGCGAGTTGAGAAGCCGTATCTTACACAAAAATTGGGTTAGAATTGATCAACACGAGCAGAAGAGATTTCGTTAGTCGTTAGCGAGAATTAAAATGGAGTTAGCAGCAAGTATGCATTGTAAACATATTTACCCAGAGCAGTCCCTGGTTACTTGGGTCGAGCTGAGTGGAGAATTTTCAAGCTTGTGATGGAGTGCAGACACATCAGCAGATGCTCCAGAAGGCACGCTCAAAGACCGAAAGTCGCCCAAGAAGATAGAGGTACGACTGCTGAGTCGTTAAAAACCAAACGTTCCCCAGAGCGAAGCCAGGCTGTTAGTTAGTCCGATATTATAGCGGAATTTATTAAACAAATGAGTGAACTATTGCTCATGATACCATACTTACGGTATTCCACAAGGAAAAAAGTAATAATGCGTCGAGGTAGAAGAAATTTACAGAAGTAATACAAATTTGTACACACGCATACTACAACGAAAATCGAAGTATTACTGCAAAACAACTCGTATCTTTGTACAGAAAATCTAATACTTCGCTTAAGTAGTTTTAGATTTTTTTCCTTTAAGTTATCCCAAGCTTCTTCCTACACGTCTGTGATCTTGTTAAACCTATTCATGTGGTATATTTTGACAATACGTACGATTGTATGGCCTCATTATCAAGATTGTTTGAAAAACTGCTTACTTCGGGCTCAAGAATTCTAAATAAAACGATAATTGATAGTCGCGTAGCCTCACTTAGACAGAAACGAAGAACAGCATCATCTTCATCCAAGAATAACGAATAAGGCTTGAGAATAGAGCACAATTACCAATGGGGAAAAGATTTTCACACTTAGATAGTAGGGCACAAACGAGCAATATCTTGAGAGCGGCAGCGTAATTGTGAGGTGCGGGCTGCAGCGAGACTAGCACAGGACCGCCTCCATCTCCCTCCAATGACTGCACCAGCAACGAACGTGGGAGTGCACTCAAAGTTTAGTGTACCTCAAAAACTCATACTCAGCTACTGCAGAATGCAAGTCCGAAGTTCACATGTTGGCCAAACGGCTTCAATGAGTGCAAAATAGCATCAAAGCATGCTTTGGTTCTGGCAACTCCCATTTTCGTCCCTGAGAACACCCACCCACGTAACAGGCAACAACTGTGGTAAACTGCAGCGCCCGCGAAAATTATGATTTCCAACAACAAGCAGACCAAAAGAACGGCCGTTCGAGACTCGTGTGTGTTCTCATTCTCAACGTTTTAGGAGAAAGATGTATAAGATTTATAGACCTCACAGCGTTCGAAACTCCAAATTTATTCGAGTTGAACTAAGGGCACCAACACGAGACCGAGAGCAGCGCTAGCCCGCAGTTCACCACAGCGCACGGGCTGCGCGATCAGCCTCTGGAGGGCACAGACACATCGACACAACTTCTGCTTCGAGTCGCTCCGCTAGCAATAATAATAGAATAAAATATATATAATACAGCTATTGTCTTCGACGATGGTTCGTGGCAAAGAAGATAATCATCTGCTCTAATAAAACAATTCAACAATTTTCTATAGATAAAAAGAAGAATGGCGTCTGGGTAATATTCTAGAACTGAACAATTTTTTTTCAGTCACAAGTAGGAAAGAAGAATATGAATAGAAAAACTATAGCACAAATTCAAATCATTATAAAACACTTTAGTTGATTCTCATTAACTCACACAATTTAAATTTAGGAACACTATTTCAGTTGGCGTTACAGAGCAAAACAGAGTAGCTAGGGAGTAAACTAGTCTTAAAGCCTACAGTTTGTGTATTGTCACGAGCACGGTCCTAGTGCTAGATGGCAAGGTTGTCTAAGCGGTGTCGGCAAGTAGTCAATCTATGCGGTCCTTGATCGAGAAACACTGGATGTGGAAGTGGTCGCACATCTGGCGTACCTGGAATCACACAGAAAAACGAGGGTTTAGTGTTGAGCACAACGGATGGAAGTGGTCACACGTCTCACCTGAGTGTATGACACAGCACGCACTTATGAAACGGATTAAAACTGAGCTACATGACACCAAAGATACGGTCCTTGATCGAGAAACACAAGATGTGGAAGTGAGAGCACATCTGCCGGACCTGTGGAGACAACAGGAATAATGTGGACGCCATCCTACCACTATGATGTAATGGGTTTGTAGTAAATGGTTCGAGTCTGGTTTCTGAACTAATTTTCTTTTAATGCTTAAAACCTAGGGAAAACAACTTGTTATATCACGCGTTAAAAGGGAAGAAGTGTTCGATAACTTGTTTATAACTGGGCTCATGTTTACAAGTTTATTCCTCGTACAATATATATTAATGGGAAATTAAACCTTGCAGGATGAATCCAGTTGTTACGTTGTTACAAGAGATCGATTTCAGAATGTTTCAATGAGACAATATGTTTGCGTGAAAGTTAAGTCCTCGTTTTCTACCTGAGCGATAGGTGTGTCTACGGTCGGACTTAAATGTGATAGAATCATGAAATGCCAATTTCATTGTCAGACAGCTTTGGCTTTGGTAGCAACCCAAGAATAGACAATGCGGCTCACACTGTTGCCACATTCTATTCTGCAAAAAATAGTGATAGAAATGACTTCTATTCTTCTCTTAGCATGTCCATTCAGCTATTTTTAGTAGGTGGTAATGCCACATGACGTTAATCTAAGAAAAATGCTCCTTTAGTTCATACAGGCACCATTACACCCAAGAATAACAAACGTTCGTAAATTGAATCCCGTAAAATTATTAACATTTGTTGATAATTTATTATTAATAATAATTAATAATAATGTTAATGTCTGACTACTTGAGATGAGGGAAACACTTACCACTTGCACGCCGTAATGAATATGAGCAGCGGTGGCTACTGTGCTGAGCACGATGAGCAAGAACATCTCGGTGACAGGCAGCATGAAGGCAACCGCTACACAGACGCCCATCAGCACCAGCTGCCAATTGAGCAGCTCGCATCGCGTGCTCGACATTTGAGACACGATCAGACGACACTGCACAAAGCACCCCCAAAAAACAAAAGCGTTCATTTCGATACAATAATGCATGTTGACTCGACAAACACGGCGTTCATTTCGATACAATAATACATGTTGACTCGACAAACACGTCGATGATAAAGCATGATCAAATCCACTCACGTGACCAATCTCGCAAGCGCTATACATTTGCAAAGCAGTAACACGTTGTACGATAGACAACCCAACTAACAATAATGTCCTTAACAATAGTCCAGCGTTTAAAAGACTGGTCGACAAACAGTCGCCTAGTAAATATTAAAAGGAAAAATTTCCATTATAGCGTGCTTCTTCTCCACATAATAACGTGAATCTGAACGGATTCTCCGCATCATTATGACTTGATAACGTGCCCTAACGTACACATGTTACACACTAGGGCACACCCGCAGACGGACTCACATTGATGTTGGCGAAGACGACTCCGATGAGGTAAAGGAAGAGTCGCGGGTCCCTGTCCACAATATCGGTAGGGGAGTACACGAGCCATAACGTGCAGGTGGAGAAGAGTATTACAGGGTTCCAGAGGGGCCGCACAGCCTCAACAAAGCCGAGCATCTTTCCCGTGCCATCTCTATAGCTGCAGTAAATGTTGTAGAAGGACATGGGCAAACTGGAGGCTAAGGATCCAGCGTATAGCATGAACTCGAACATGCTTCCACTTGCAATGCCTGGTAGGAGCTCAAACTTCCAGAACTCGGTGCCATATATGCCCGTCACGATGTAGATTACAAATATGATCACCTGCAACAAACGAGGAAAACACGTGCGGTCAGTTCAAGAGTTTTTGTAAGATCTTGACTTCGCGTACACACATACCTAAAGTGTTGTAATTTTCAAAATTTATAACCATTTCAGCACAGCGACTGTTTAAAAGTTACCATATAAGGTTAGCAAATGGTATTCAAAGCAAGTTAAAAATCATAAGTAAAGGTGCACAACAAAATATCAGTCGTTGCTTAACTCACTATCAATTTGTAGCACATTTCAAATAAAACGATTCATGAAATTACAAGTGCCAGGCACGTTACAAATCAATCAGCACGAGTAATACGCTAGAACCATATCTAACACCAGAGGGACATAGCCATGAGTAATACGCTAGAACCATATCTAACACAAGAGGGACATAGCCATGAGTAATACGCTAGAACCATATCTAACACAAGAGGGACATAGCCATGAGTAATATGCTAGAACCATATCTAACACCAGAGGGACATAGCCATGAGTAATATGCTAGAACCATGGCTAACACAAGAGGGACAATTACAATAACTTTTTCCTCAATTCACCTGATTGAATGAAACACAATAGACTAAGCTTCAGAAATATTATCATGGCCTAGACAATACCTTACCTGAGACACGTCGTACCCCCACGGCAAAAAGAGAACTTTTGTGAGGTATTTCTCCCAGTGTGAGGTATAAAAGCAAATGAGAACATTAAATACAACAAAATAAAATCGCCACGGCGTGATGCTGAAGTCGTGTCTGCCAAACACAGACCACAGACATGTGGGGATGAAGAAGGCAGTCCAGGAGTCGAGGCCGTGGTCAAACAGCTCCCCCAGCGGGCCGCTGGTGTTCGTGCGCCGGGCCTGCTTCCCGTCTATGCCGTCTGATGGGGCACACCATTGTACTGTTTCACCCAAATACTTGACAACAAAGATGGCAATCTAGTATAGGTAACGCACAGGAAATAAGTGCTCAACTACCCCTCTGAACACTCAGGTAGCATAAATGAAACACTTAAGATCGATCCCGTGTAACTACTCGTACTTTCATGAAGCAATACCCAATTCAATATTTGATGAGAACATAATACAATTCATAACCCAAATCTCAACACAAATGCTCACAAAATCTCAGGGGCAAGTGAAATAAATACTCACTCACCTAACGTGTGGGCGAGGAAGTGGTTGAGGGCCATCACAAACCACAGCCAGTTGGGTATAGGAGAGTACTGGTCTCCAGGCGGCTCGTCGCTCGCGCCATAGTAGTAGTAGTCATAGTAAGACAAGAGTACAAAATTGGCTGCTGTGAACAAGAAGCCCACAAACGTAAGGACATTTGGAGCGATGGTCCGAGGGCACCACTGAAACACAGGAGCAATGGCATGCATGTAACTAGGATATTTTCCAGGCCAATTCAACATAAAACATCACTATTATTTTTTCATGCTAGTGCTTACTTCAAAGTGTCCTCAGATAAAACTGTTGAATTTATGAGAATGAAACTTTCTTCCAGTGATACCAGCTTCACTACTAAATACCACAGCAGAAACTAGAAAAACTAAAATCCACATCCTTACATAATTTTTATCAACAGTAGTCTAATTAGCATTTATATCTACTAACTGTCGTTTGCAATGAAAGAAAACGTAGTGTCCTGAGTAGCCCTGGCATTTGGGGCTACTTGGGACACATACAAAAAAGTCTAAAAACTATGCTTTTAAAGTTCATTTTGACATAAAAAAATTTCTCTGGCTCAGCAGGTAATCATGGCGATGGATGAAATCAATCGTGAAAATGATGAATGAGGTTTTTAATCTCTTATATTTTATCGATTGCCTTTTTTCACCTCATATTTTTTATTGCTAATATTAAAAAATAGCTAGAGGTGTT
Source organism: Orchestia grillus (assembly GCA_014899125.1). NCBI lineage: Eukaryota > Metazoa > Arthropoda > Malacostraca > Amphipoda > Talitridae > Orchestia > Orchestia grillus. The sequence goes on along the minus strand of VOMN01032414.1, from coordinate 884 downwards.
AAAATTTCATCTTCTACTTGGCAGAATGCAGAGGATGATACATTGTCTACAGCTTACAAAGAAAATATACAAGTCGTAATTGTGATTCAAAGGCAGCAAAATCACAATTTTAACCGACCAAACCCTGATTCAAATGCAACGATACCTCAACAGAAAACATTCATTACTGAGGCCAGCTTTCCACATCCACAACTGATGTGGAAAAAAGTTCTTACGCTTATGTATGAGGATAAAAAGTCGTACTATAGATGAAGTTTCTGAATTATTTTGCCTTTCATGAGGCTCAGAGCCGGAGATTCACAAATAAAATGAATTATGGCGAAATTCACTTCACGCTCGTTCACCCCTGATCAATAGGAGGAGGGCTTATACTAATACTAATCACATGGAATAATAACAAACACATTAGTAGCTATATATATAAATGAGTTCATAAAATGAACAAAATTCAAATGAAACATGCTTTATTAAATGTAGCATCTTGGTATGGCGTCTCGAATAGCCCCGGCTTGTGGAAATGACTGCTATTTATACGAGAAGTAGATGATTTCTAATAGTGGGGTTCTATAGTCGAACTTTATGCACAATATTGAAAATGCATGAACTTCAACTTTTCAAATTTTTCTCCCCACACCTTAGCAGGACCAACTTGGTAAAAATAAAAAATATATTTTTTCTCAAGTGTTTCTTAAGCAAATTTGAATCTCTCCTTTAGTGGTTTTTGTAAGATGTATTTAGGAAGTTCTGAACCCACAAATAAGGTGTTTTGAGATGACATCAGCCCACAAGAAGCAATACTAAAATTTGAATGAAAACACAGCTATGTCAAGTCAGAATCAATACATCTGAAGAACATGTAGGCCTTCACTTCATGTTGAGGCCTT
>VOMN01032412.1:0-31685 GCA_014899125.1 Orchestia grillus | reverse complement strand
TTCTCCCATTGAGACTTCCGCTAGGGACGGCAGCAGCAGCGGCAGCATGGCTAGCTGTGTTCATTGCACTGATGGCTACCACCGGAGTCGTGATGTCACTGAAGGTGGTGACCGCAATTCGTCACGTACATGCTTCGCTAACGGCCGTAAATACAAGTTATTCATCACCAATGACTACTGTTCAAGCGGGCACGAGGACGAGCAGGGTTCTCGTTCAGCGAGGCAGTTTCGACACAATCAGGGCGAAGGCTGAAAATCGAACATAAATATTAGGTGCTGGCGAGTGCTGGTAGAAACAGATTGCAAAACAGGAAGCACGTGTGGGCCAGTTTGGTTCGGTCCAACTTACGGTCTATGGGCGCTAAGATGCAGACTTGACACACACGGTGTGCTCACAATATAGGTCTCCAATAAGCAATATCCCCACACTGCACATTAGCAGGGAAGACAGCTTGTCGCCATTCAGTGTTCCACAAAAAACGTCGAATTTCAATACCGCAACTCTTCAAGTTCAGAATTTCTAAGAGCCTGTATTTATGATTCTTGTTGTAGGTCTTTCGGTTGACCGTTTTTAATAGTTTCGTTGAGAATAATTTTGGCGAGATGGATCCGAGAACAACTAGAAGTGAACAACGTGTTCGCATCGTGAAGATAATCCATTGCACAAATTCGACGCCTTTGAATGGCACAGCCCATGTAACGAGGGGTCTAGCGAGACGGATAATGACACATCAGTCCATTTATGCCGAGCGGTAAGGACAACTGCCAAGTTAGGTAGTGCCATTTTCAGGTTACTCCTATTTTAACGCTCTTAAATTCGCTTCACAACATCAGCTACAACACGTAACGAATGTGACGCGGGTGGTACCCTCTAACGTTCACCCATTCAAGTGTTTTTGTTTACACATTCATCCAAAGGCGCACACACCAAACTCGTTTTATTCGCTGAAAACATTACTTTTCAATGAGAAATTAATTCCACCCTTGAAAGAACTAAGCCTCGAAAATAAGAAGTGACTATCGCCTCAACCACACGACAGATGTGTCGGGCACTCTCCGTGATTACACGGAGTATAGAATCAGGAAAATACATTGAGAAATCAAGACATGTATCGGAACTTGACTACTTTGTTCTCATTCTGGATCAGAATTTAACGACAGAATTACATGTGCTAAGCTCTCATGATTAGTTATAGTCACTGATAAAAGTTTTCCGACCCACGTCAATTATGATCTGAAGAAAAGAAGGGACCATTTCGTATGGACTACGGAAAACGGAGAATTTATGCACACGGTGTGTTCCAACACAAGATCCTCTGCACATAGAAGCAGCAAGTTAAGAAAGAAAAGGAAGAAAGGACCAAAGAGAATAGCCAAGAAGGTGTGAAAATTGAAAGAGAGCAAAGTGGGCACGAAACGCAGAAGTCCCGAAGGCCTAGCTAAAGCTAAGATAACCTAAAAGTATCACCTTGGAGACGCCCCATAAGACAGGACACACAAACCTTGGTAACATTATTTTATTGCCTGTGTCCTTTGAGGGATAAGCTCTTATGATTTGAAAACAGATACACGTTATTGTATATTTCCTCACAATAATATAAAATACACACTGGATCATCTAATTAATATCCAGCGATTTCTCAAAAACATCTTCCATCCCCTACAGACGACTAGTTACAAGAAAACACTCATGAACCTCTCCGAATGGTTTAACACGCCGACACTGAGGTGACGCACAACTTCTTTACTTCAACACAACCTGCAAGTTGGTTGGCACAAGCGCGAACACAAACTTTGGCCTCATTCAGTAGTACCCTTGGATGTAAGGAGTTTACAAGATCTTTGCCACTGGAAACAGTAAAATCCGTCTCAGAACTGGCGCACGCCAAATATTACGAAGTTGAAAAATTGTCTCTCAACATAATTTTGAGATGAGACTTCTCGTACTTCTGAAGTTGAAAGTACAAAAGAGCCGAACGGCAGAACGCTAGGCAATTCATTGCCTCATTTTGAAAGTATGATCCACCTCGTATGTGACTGGCAATATCATTGGACAGGCGAAAACGCGAAAGTATAAATGGATGCAAGCGGCAGCAAAACATCGAATGACAGGGATTAGTTACTTAAACTACAGGTATCGGGGTAGCACTAGTTAGTTATTAAATGACTTCCGACGAATGAAATTAGATGGTCCGCGATCTAAAATTCGTATTACAATTTTGGGACTTTTAAATTAACCGTTTAATGCTCACATTATATTCTGACTAACATTTATTTCAAGTAACACACGATTAAATGACTTGCGATGATTGAAATTAGATGATCCGCGATCTAAAATTCGTATTACAATTTTATGACCTTTAAATTCACCGTTTAATGCTTACATTATATTCTAGCTGACTAACATTTATTTCAGGTAACACGCGAGTCCTTTTGAGTGCACGTCAATGCTACATTGGGCATGAACCAAACAAAAACAGCAGGACAGAGTCCCCTGTAAGCGACTGTGCTTCTATCAAAAGAAACACATAGCATATGAAAGAGCAGTAGTTAATTAACAGCACTGAGTACCGATTTCCGTAGGTGGGGTAGGTAAAAGATTAAGTTACCTGAGAACTAAATGAACATTTGCAAAAAAGTGAGTTCATGAGAATAAAAATTTTGTTCGTACATTCAACGAAACGACCTTGATTTCTATTTGCACAATGATGCTAAATAAATTTATGCAGCTGACGTATTATTTTGATAGCATCACCGCGTGAGGTTCAGCAACGGAACTACATCATCCTAGTTCGATGAAAAACCATCATTATCGATATTTTCTGCACCATGAACAAATGCGCTACAGAAGCACTTGTGAGTCTCACATGAGTACAAGACGGTACTACATAAAAGTGCCGTTTTTGTAAATACAATTTTCAAGGTTATCCGACTAAAGACGCAAGGTAATGAACTGTGGCAACTCTGAGACGTAACATTCACCGTAAATTAATAAAACAGAGATCGCGCTACATGTAATATTTCAAGCCCAGTTTCTCTTATTTAAAGAAGGTTCAATGAGTATCTTGATATGCAAACAAGAAGCGTAAAATTAATCTACATATTGTGCATTTTTTACAGAACGCTAAAATAAAATTTGATGGTTGATTCTCCCCAACATGAAAATAAAACTTGTATGATCTAAAATGATCGGCAACCGTGACCTGGTTACACTACAACGCAACAAGGCGATGGGTTGTGCAATCATAACGCAACAGGGCGATGGGTTGTGCAACCAACGCCAACAGAGAGTTGCCCGCGGTTGAAACGTGAAACGTGAAAACCATCTTCTACAGGTCTTTTTACTCCCCACATCATTTCTATAAGTGTCTTTGAGCGATATTGCTGCTAAAATTGCTTATTACAAATCTGAAATTCACACAGTAAAAAATGCTTTATGTGTTCTTTACTTGGAGTTTACATTTAGGTCAATAATAGTCATTTATTATGATAACTATTACAAAATCTGAAAGCAAAAATATTATTTTAGCTATGTAGATGGCTACACATGTGTCATTTATAAGTTAAGGTGGTATACTGATCCCCTGAAATTATAACTCAAAACACGGACAGAAATTTCGTTACCACCTGATAATCTAACATTTCAATCACACTTCTAAAATGGAAAAAATGATCTTGAAACATTACTGGAAATCTAAAACTCAAAACTTATTACGTTTTTCAACGAGTGCATTTCATCACTGACTTCACCGAGTCAGTGACGTTTCAATTATGAATTTTCGTAAACGCTCTTGACGCACAAAACATTAGTTTGGATTGAGGTTGGAAATCTCAAGGAGACCTAGGACGATTATCATCGGAAACTTCAAATAAATCCATGTCCCTCAGAAATATGATTGCATCCTTTGTGTAGAAACTCTAGAACGCTATGACACACCTCGGCGACTTGCGCATTATTGACCTCCCTTTAATGTATCGCAGTGGAAGTCAAGTACTGTTAAAGGACCTAACATAGGCCCCATACCAACCGAGCTCCAGCAAAACCTTTTGTAATCGGTAGCATTAGAGATAGACACAAGCACCACTGGATGAAATTGAAGGCACCGTGGCAGGACAGATGCAAGACGTACACAGCTCATGGTAGTACGATCAGGAAGCTAGTGAGTAAATTTCCTAATTTTTAAACATGCAGTCTCGGATCAACACCTACCTAAAAACTTCGCGGGAAAAATAGAGGCAGTGGAGTCGACAAAAAGCAGCAGTTCACGGCTTAAAAAAAGGAAGATGCTGTATGCAAGATGCGAAGAGTAGCGAGGGTCAGCTCTAAGGTACGCCAAGTTTTCAAGGCATTGGTAAAACAAGGATAAACACGACCAGTGCACACCACCGAGAGGAGCTCAGGAATCCTCCCTACGCAGCGTAACACCGAGTTTCTCAGAACCGAGACAAAAGGAAAGACTATCATTTCAGCGCAATTGGAGCTCTTGGGGAGCCAAACGTAGGTGTTGTCAGCTCCTAGCATCACTAGACTTTTTTTCTACTTCGGCAGGGATGAGCATAATGTGTTCAAATTAAGGATTAATACGCTAAACAACGGCGGCACCAAAACGCCGTTGTCAGGAGCAGCACCCGTCTGATTTTGCAAGTGTAAGGCTTTGATTGGTGAAGTCTGACAGGGAGGTCAGGCCTCAGCGCCATTGTTTATAAAAGCTCCACAAGGCTCTAATTAAGTCCAAAATAAGCACACGCAGCTCACTCACATTAACTAAGTCAAGGTCAAGGCAAGGAACGGAGAAGGTCCAACGCATCCTCACAACCCCAACTAAGCTGCTTGTTTGCATCTCGTTTCGAGGCGAGCAAGTCTAAATTGAGGTTCACGAGGTCGTGCTGTGTCCGTAAGTTGGTCCTCAAATGCAAGTCTATATCACGGGCATCAACTCACACAACGGGTGTGGGCAGCGAATTGGTCACCAGACCTTGAATGTGCTGAATTCAGTTTCATTACCATTTAGTTATCAAACTTCACAGTAATGAATTCACGTACGAATGGTTATCCTCGTAATGATGATTGCTGTGTATAATCTTTTACGTTGTTAAACGTGTCTTAGACATTGTATAAAGTAGCGTTATAATAACACCGTCTAAAACGCATCACGACAGAGATCAATTTGATTCGCCGAAACCCTTGCTACAATACGGCCAGAACACGAAGATAAGCTAGGTTTCTGTACCCGAGCCGCCAATAAACTAGGTAGATAAGAATGAGAAGAAATCACATCAACACCCGGAACATATCTTGCACAGAAACAGGGTTGCTAAACCTGGTATGAATGTCAGCTCTGTCCCAAGAGGTTGTCCTGCACTGGCACAAGTGCTCATTTCAAAATACACACAAACTCGGAAGACTCATTATCCGTAATTGTTCCTAATTTCACGGGACAATAAGTTCTAAAGATACCCCAAAGGCCACGTCCACATTCTCGTACCCTGTGAGAGATCAAATGAAGTAAAGGAGAAATTACATAGAGGTATATAATAACTGAATATTAAAAAAAAGACACGGAGTATTTCTAGCTTACGACGAACCATTTTGAAAATATAACGCTACCACGAGAAGTTAAGTAATTAACATCAGTCGAATACATTCGCAAAATAACTGCGAATAAATACAACAACCATTATGCCAGATTATTTTCTGATTGCATGTGCTAAGAAAATAGTGTCCACTCCGCTAAAGAGTTAGCATGCCAAAACCAGTTGCCTAGACAGACGTAAGTATCGTTTTCAAGTCGAGATGAAGGTAAAAGGACGAAGAGAAGAAGTTATAGAACTTTCAACTTTACATGCTTCACATAAAATCCAGAATGTTAGTTAAGGTATATGGGAAAAAAATAGTCTTAGTTTGATACATGACATTAATGAACCGATCGAAATTATCAATGTTCAAGACACGAAGACAATGGAAACTTCTAGTTGCAAAATGTTTGTGTTTCTAACAAATCATTGCTACATTTGTCATTTTCCTTAACTATAGAATTCAGTGATCTACATTATGTTTGATTGTGTCTCCAATTAATAAAACGGGTCAATACCGACGCATGAAAGGTAACTTTCAACAACTCTGCTGCATCTTCATTGGGAACATTAAAAGTCCTTCTTTCTTTACAAGGATCTAGTATTATATAAACTGAATCACTCAATTTTCGAGTCTATAAACTGCAGTACGGAGTCATAAAATTAAACGCCTTTTCCAAATGACTTTTGACAAATTCCAGACAATTGCGAGAATGGAAAGACTTCACCAAAAACGTTTTCGTAGCGATAAAAAATCCCATCCTTCCATCTTTTGAGATTTGCGTGGGGTCTAGCGGCTACCAAACGGCTACAGATTAGGGTCGAGTCAGTCCAGAGTTCCTCTTAAATTCTCTGACAATATTTTTCGACATCCGACTGTAAATTCTAGGAGGGTACCTGGAGACACACCCAGCGGTGGCCCCGAGGCGCATCAAGGCATTTGAGGCATGTAAGGTAGAATCAGATCATAATTCAAATTTTTTTTTAATTTCCATAACTTCATGCAATGCGGTTGATGTTTTCATCTTATAGTTACTGAACCTTTCCGCGGCAGAACCCCAGTTTTGACGTTTTTATGTTGACCTTCGTTATGATACGATAATCCTGGATGGACTATTCTCCTGCCACGCCACTGTAAATAACTATAAAAATACTTGAAATAGGCCACGTTTACCGGCATTTCACTTTTGCAAATAAAATTTTCTATTTTGCAATGGGTCATACACAAATTTTAAATAAATAACATTTCTTACAGACGGTTCGTCAAAATGCTAAGAAGTTTCTGAGTTCTAGTGCGATGCCGATGGATTGTGACAATTTTGAAACGATGTACAGTGAAAACCAACATTTTTGTGACCTCTCTTCGATTCTAAAGATCGTAGAAGTATTCTCGAAACGTGATTAAAGGTGAACTGACAACTACTCGTTTGGGGCTATTTTCAAGGGGATTAAAAATGTGATTCAAGATGAACTTTCAACAAATCGTTTGAAGTTATTCCAAAGTTTCGAATTCACACAGAAATTTTGTTCAACATTTTCTCTGTGACATTGCTCTAACCAGTGTCGCAGTAGGCTCATCACAGAAACGGAACATTTATCGCATTTCTCTCCAAACAATAATGCCATTTTGAACAAAAAATTTACTGCAACGTAGCTGAAAAAAAGAGGGCCAATATCAAACACCGGCAATTGATTTATCCAATTAACAAAACGATTTAGCATTGGCGAGTAATCGTATGCACGCAGAGGTTTTAAAACATTTCAATTCGAGAGTGGAAAAAAAAGACAAAAAATACAGACCGCTCTTTTGGGTGGCGGCAAGGAAACCGAACCGCTGGAGGGACTGATTCACGTCACGGATTTTGCCTGCGTGAGATCCGTACGCGATGGTCAGCCTCGTCAAAACGATCTCTCAGGTCGCTCGCACGTCTGGCGGGGGGCTGCAACACCCAAGCAATGCTAGCGGCAGGCAAACATTTGAGAAGATGGAAACATTTGAGAAGATGGAAACATTTAAGAAGATGGAAACATTTGAAAAGATGGAAACATTTAAGAAGATGGAAACATTTGAGAAGATGGCGCAAATAAAAGTGCGTACCGGAATGACCGGTCGTTTTTGAAGTCCGAGTCAGCGTTTGCAATCACGGCAGCGCGGCTCATAATGTACTTCCGGCGAGAAAATTTATAAACTTCGAGGTGTGTGTTTTCAGTCGATGACAGGAAACACTTTGAGAAATCCGAATTACAAGCTTGGAAAACTTTTCATTAAGATTTGCCTGACATTTCGCTATGCAGATCAAAATCAACTCGAGGTAACGCCTTTTTTCAAACGAGTGAGTACGAACTCAGCCGGTAGTGAAAGTGAACATTCAACGTCAGCTAATCGAGCGCCAACTTGATCTCGTGAAGAATGACGTCTCCAGTTAAGTTGTGCACGCGCCGAATTCGGCAACGGAATTCACACGAATGTTGCACACGATACTTCGCTGCGAGCGCCACCGCACTGCAATACCTCAAGGAAGGAAGGCTTCGCTAGCGCAAGTCAAGGGTCCAGAATAGGACGTGGCAACGGGGACGAGTCGAGGGCTCATTCTTGAGCAGGTACTCAAGTCCTTGCCGTAAGAATGTTGGAAGATCCGCATGGAAATTATGAATGAGGAGCAAATTTGGTCCATGTAAATAAATCGACGCATTTTGACCCCGTAAAAGCTGTGTGATGAGGCACGTCATGAGGCACTGGCGCTGCTAGGAGACAAATCCAATAGCTACCTGCGGCGCGTTCGTAACCTAATCTGCCAGAAAATGCGGACACAAGCACAACTAAGAAGCAATGGATATAAAAAAAGCGGTGCAAGGCAACGAACGTAGGAGCGAACACAACCCCTACGACCCCCACCAAGCTTGGGCCCCCTCCGCGAGCCCCCTTAAACCCCCGGCTCTAAACCCCCACTCTCTCTCCGACACTTCCGACTGGCACTCCATTCATGGCTCCCTAAAGGGGAGCGCCGAGGGTCCGAGTGGGGGAAGAGGCTGGGGGGCGAGGGCTGAGCGTGGAGCTGAATGTAGCGACCTCGCCGCCACACGCGTCCTCCACACCAGCCAAATGTGACCAAAGATCAACAACGCGAGACCGCGGGTAGCGGAAAATAACACATCAAAGTAATTATGACGATACGGGGCTAAGAGATGACTTGGTCACACACACACGCCTAGCTCAGAAAAGAACAGCAACGCGTCACCGGAATAACTGAGATACGGAGGAGAGGAAACACAAATCGTACGAGCGGTTGAAGAATGCGTTACGAGCGTAGTTAGGATACGACGTCAAGAAATACCGAGTCGCTCTAAAGATGGTACCACTAAAACACTAGCCCTGATAGCTATGATGCTAAATACAAGTACACGATGCTGAATAAGAGAGTATCTTAGCTACCAAACAGATGTTAGATAGCTAAAACCAAGCTAAAAAAACTACTTATTTAGCATCTCAGCTACTAGCGGCTACTCTTTCAGTGGACATCTTTGCACCATTCGAAAGCGGTTCGGTATTTCTTGACGTTGTATTCTAAATACACTGGCAACGCATTCTTATCCCTTTTTTATTTTATTTTTTCATAACGCATTCTTATCTCATCGAACAACGAAGTGAACTTAAGATGTCGAGTCAGTCCTAGATGCAAGAGTTCCGAAGAGTAAGATTCGAGTTCTGCTGAACTATTACAGAGGGAAGGATCAGTGCAATAACCCAAGTGAAGCAGCCCGTACTTATAAGAACTCATTCCCACAAAAAAGTAAAACGGACCCGGTATCGCATTCGTTTAGTCGTCCGCACTCAGTTTCAAAAATTTCCGCAACTTCACCTACAAAAACAACCGATAAAAACTTATCGGTGCGAAAAAGCTCTGAATTTTAAAACAGAAACATTTTGACAACTAACAGTGCCAGCGACAGACAAACAGACCAACGACACACTCGAAAATTCGTGTACCAAAAGTGCGGACAAAAACGAACGCACACGCGGATGGGTGAGCCCTAAAGCACCACAACAGATTGCGGCCACCTCACCTCACGTATCCCAATAAGATGCGATGCTTGAGGTTGCTTCCCGCAACCTAAACTTACGTCTTGGAAATATGTCACATTCGGGGGTCTAATAAGAGTGAAATGAAGTGAAGAATATGCAAAAGAGTCTATATTTTTCGAATGTACAAACGAATCTCGCTATATGATTGGATAACATTCCTGAAAAAAAGGGATAAATCAAAAGCAATCATACAAGCAAAATACCGTATTGCAAGGTACGCTTGCTTCTATAATGCAACTTTATGCTATTTCGTTCGAGGCTAAAAATACTTAAGCTCGCGCTATATTTTATTTGGCTTTCATGAAACAAAGGAGCGTGTGCGCATGGCTGTCGAGGCGGATGCTGAGCTACGACTACTACGAGAGGAGACCGCGGTGGGGGACGTCATGTGGCCTACAGACTACCTCAGTGCCACGAACTTGCGCCGCTGCCCACACGAAATAAACCGGTAATGAATGTGTTATGAATGTACAGTGAATGTGCAGTGAATGTGCTATGAATGTGCAGTGAATGTGCAGTGAATGTGTAATGAATGTGCATCGTATGTCTTCACATGGAATACGTTACGAGAGTGGCAGACGCTTGCTTCCATTTATTTTCTTAGGTTTATTTCCTGCAAACTATTTAATGGGCGCAAAAAATCAATGTCTTTTAGTTTAGACCGATTTGGCTTCATTAATGATTTTCATCGTGGTCACCGTCAAATATTCACAACGGACCAAAAAGGTGCCCAGGCAAAGCGTGAACGTTCGAACTGACGTCTTTGTGCACACAACAACGGCGTGGCCAGTGACTACCATCGATGTTTATTCTCGGTGCCTCCTTCGCCTGTACATGTAGATGAATCTCATATCAAAGATAGAAAAATCGACATTCGAATTTAAAAATAAAAATTCATTTCAATGGAGCAAAGACGACTTGTAATCGTTCTCGCAAATTTCCCGTCGAGTGGAATAGTGTCTCAGTGGATTGCAAATTTTACTATCGTCGACTTCGAAGACGAACACAAGAATAATTCATTTGTATTCCACGGGTAGAAGATGAAGTCTAATAACGTTCAATAGAATAGAGACAGATCCTGTAAAACTACTACTGAGCCCAACCGAGCACGGACGCTGGAACGTGCGCAAAATGAAGTACTTACGTACGTTATGCTGCGTGCGCAAAATGAAGTACCTACTTACGTTATGCAACGTACGCAAAATGAAGTACCTACGTACGTTATGCTGCGTGCGCAAAATGAAGTACTTACTTACGTTATGCTAACACCACCCACAACAAACTGATGCGAGCTTTAGGGGTAAAGACACAGCTACCGCGAACACTTTTGTACGACGATATACAAAGAAAACAGACTTCACTTAACGCATTTCGTTGGGACACACGCGACACGCGTCCCATCCCCGGCGCTAGAACGATGGACGAGTCAATCAAGCGTTCATTACACGTCTGTATACCACAGGCAACACAGCCAGCAACACGAGTAACATCAGATTCAATATGACGCAAACTTCCAGTTCAAATTTGACATGGTGCATGTAGCTAAAGAACGGCAGCCTCAAAAAAGTGAAAGCAATGAATAAGAAATACCAACAATAACATTCAGTGGCGCAAACAAACTGTAACTGCAGGGCAAACTGCAGCACCAACTCTCAGTAGCACTACCGACTGTTAGCACTACCCCCAACTGTCAACACCACTGGCACACTCACCACCAACAACAGCACCACTACCACCAACAGTCAGCACCACTACCACCAACTATCAGTACAACTACCACCACCGCCACTAACAGTCAGCACCACTAGCATCACCTCTGACCGTCAGCACCACCTTCAACAATTAACACCACCACTAACAGTGAGCACCCCCAGCATCACCCCCAAGAGTCAGCACCAGCACCACTATCAGCACCTCACCACCAGCGTGGCTGCAGCACAGAGGCATCCTTCATTGCGGATAGGGAGAGCCGGACGTACACCCCGCGGAGGCGGGCGGGCGTGTGCGTGCAGTGCACTGCACACTGTCCAACGACGCCTTGTTGTGCAAAGTGACTGGGCGCTGCACTACAGTGCTCACACACCAGCCACATGCACAGGGCTACTCACACACAGACCTCAAATATATCTCTAGAAGGAACGGTTGCAGCAGGTCGCAGATAAGGCGCCTGCGCAGCACGCGAGAACCAGACTGGTCACTCCATTCACAGCGCTGGCGGATTTTGTGGATTTCTTTTAATCCGCTTATCCGGAACACGCGCATCTCATGAATTACGAAAAATTCACCATCTTGGAGCACCGTTACCAGCACGCAGCTCTTTTTTACAAACTGGCGCGTATTTTTATTCGTGCGGGTACTGCTAAGACGTGGTGGGTGGTGGGGGCGAGTTATGGGAGTCCTGAAGCGGCAGTCACAACGCACCAAGTGTTGATGGAGAGATGCAGTTCAGCCAACAGCAAAAAAGAGGCCGCCGGAAATGCGGCAGCCTCATCATTTGGTTCATTGCTATGATGCCACACAAGCGGCTCACACATGCAATAAGGTTTGCGCTAAATTCACTTGCTCGTCCCGTACAAATACATACTAACGTTCCATCAGTGAGGTCTTCATTAAGTCAGTGGGCGTAGTCAGGCACGAGTAAAGCTAGGAAAATGATGTGGCGAAAATACGCGTATATTAAAATTCACATAAGTAAAACAGAATCAAGGTGACGACCTTTATCATAAGCTCCCATATTAGTCACCCATATTTCAGGATAAAAACTGCCGAGTGAATCGGGCTAGAACCGCCATTAATTGACACGACAGTCATTCAGGATATGTCAAGCACTTAGACTGGCCGGCTAAGTCCCCAGCCATGAACACAATAGAAAAATTGAGGGACCATCTACAGCGGAAAGTTAGATTTCGAGAATATCGTCCACGTACAGGGGCCTCACTACGAGATCAGTTGACCCACGAATGGTTTAAAATCGACCAGATGTACTGGGATACTTGTGGACTCGATGCCGCGCAGAGTTACGGCCATTGTTCGTGCCCTTGAAGGTTTTACACCATGTTACTAGCAGGTGACGAATTTTTAGACCTGGAAGTTCATTACCAAAAAGTGATGTATTGCCTGAAACTCTCCCAGTGCAAAAATTAAACATTTCGAGACAAGTCCCAACTTTAGTACATCTGCAAAACATTGGAAGAATAAATTGTATGAAGAAGTCTCCGAAATGAACAACACAGTAAACTTATCTTGAAATTTACCTTTTTGTTGATATAATCTGCACGTACTCTGAATAGAATAAAAGATGATGCACCTATTGATTTGAGGTACAAGAAATTCGAATGGCTAAGGTCCAAATCAGCTAATGGAGCCATACCATTTACTTATGGGACATTATATTAATATCAGAAATCGTCCTAAATTTAACTGTCTACACGAAAAAATTAACTAACTCGAGTCAAAACGAAGATATGCGTTTTCTGCAAACAGAATAGTGTTGAAATTGATCACCATCACGGTGACACTTAGCTTAAAAATAAGTTTAATTGATTGTCAGTATTTGAAAAAAAACATTCCCCGCTCGCATGCGTGATGCAGCATCCCATAAACAACAAACGTAGTCAAGTGCTCGCACGCTCAAATAATTTAATTTTTGAACAATGTTCAATGACTATCGATCTTCCCATTCTGAAGTCTTGGTAAGTTCACAAATTGAAACACTTCCCTAACAAAATTTCGATTTGAATTCAATTCAGGATAAGATTTTTTGTTTGTGCAGCCAAGGACACATTTTAAGGTTTGATTTGGACGAACTCTCAGAGCCAGGTTACCAATTTCCTTCGCCATCTCTTATTATCTCACAAAAGAATGAAAAGAATGAGAGAGGATTGAAACATTCCAATGCAGGACAGTTCTAGTGCAACACCAGTGTAACTGGTTTTTCCTCGTCAAAACGCCGGTCTTTTGAGCCAGCCTCGATAACAAACTTCGCGCTACGAATACATAATTTTAAAACGCCACTATCTTTAACCCAAACTAAAAGCTCACAAATCCTCCAATTAAATTTGAAAAGCAAGAGCATGTTCCCCTCCAAAAGCCCACACAACCAAATAAGGCGCATTTGCTTGAGCGACACGCGCTGATGTGCGTCAATATACTACACGCACATTTCTTTGAGTGGAGGCATTGATGGAGATCTAGCAGCCGCCGTGGACCTCGCATCAGGACAGAGAACCCCTGAGGAACCACCTAGTGGTCATCATGGTGGCTGGCCAGCCTCTAAATGTGCGTGTTTTCTACGCACAAACTGGGCCCTAACGCAAGTTATTGCAACTGATACAGGCTCTCAGTTACCCTTGTATCACTACTGAAGTTGAAGTGTCAAAGAAATCTGCGTTGCCCCGCACATCGTCTCGTGTAAATCTACGCAACGACAGTGGTAGAGCTTGAGAAAGCTATTCAAAATAAATTTATACAACAGGAAATTAAGCATACTTTATGGCATAAACATTCGTTACGCCTTAATTTCGTGGAACTATTTCAACCAAATGCCAAGAAATGCGCTGCGAAAAATTCTCACAAGTTGAAGCAGTAGATCATTCAAACTGGAGAAACGATGAGATCGCTACACCGCCCGAATAAATAGCTTATGAAGTAACGTCATTGGCTGAGCCTTCCTTCCCCAGTGACATAGCAGCGAGATAGAGGACAGAAGTGGCGCACTCAATGGAGGCATTGAGGTTGTCGCAGTAAATATACATTGAACACTGACGAGTTTCTGTCTCACAGGAAGTTATTAGAGACAGTTGGGTCTCAGAGCGGGCGCGCAAGTCTCGGCACCCACCACGGCCAAACCTATGAGGCCCTGGGTGTCTAGAGAGCCGAGCTCAACTTCAACTTGCAACTATGCACAACGTAAATTGCTCAACGTAAGGAGCTAAGCAACAAATTTTACGCGGAGTGTTATTTGGTAAAATTCGATGCAGTTACCAGAGCGTTCATGATCGTAGCATAGAAATAAATGCTATGAGCTTAAAAAACGATCAATTTTTTGTTAACTGATTCAAAGTTGTCCGAAATGAAAGGGTCTGATACAATAGTAACAGAGGAACAAAAATTACAAAGCGTTTATCGACGTAGGATATTCTGGTTGGAACAGCATTGTGCTTACCAAAAAACGCTAGTAAAAATAGGACACATACGCAAATCGTTTGGAAAAGAGGACGTGCAGACATCTGACGTCACGACACATGGGAGGCCAAAAATGTAGAGATCGACTCAAAATTCAACACTAAAGGAAACCCAACTAAAGAGCCTAACTCTGACTTATAACGAAACCATGCAAATCGAACCTGGCCGCAGGGACTGCAACGTTGCAGCCTTCTATCCCTCACTCGAGCACGCGTGCGCCGTTGCCAGGTGTAAAGTGAGCCATGTGGTAGAAATGAAGAAAGTATTTTTATTTAAAAATTATCCGATTTTCTGAAAATATTCGATTCCCTGTCGCTGAAGTTGGGTCGGCGACCTATGAGAGGCCGTAAACACAAGTTTGATTGGGAGAATGAAAGCACGTAACGCTTGAAATGGACATTTCGAGCACTGACCCATCATATAAGACGTAACGCACCTTGAAGATGCAGGTGTAAACGAACAAGAAGTTGTTGTCTGAGACAAGCGAAGGCACAGACACTCGAGTTACACTTGACAGGCACCGAGACAGTTCTCTTGCATGGAGCCATTTGGTCAAATTTCGGCGGCAAGACTTGAGGTGCACAGCAGGTGTGGACGAAGTGAGCACGAGGCGGGGAAGGACGTGTGGACGATGGCAGAGGGGAGAGGAGGGGAGGGAGGGGGTTGTCAGAGAAGGGCTGGTAGGTGAGGTCAGGTCAGGTGGGTCACGCTTCCTTCCCAGTTCAACTTGACATGGTGAGCCGTGCTGCACAGTGACATGGTGAGCCGTGCTGCACAGTGACATGGTGAGCCGTGCTGCATTCTATGGTGAAACACACTCAACACCTAAATAAAAGTTGAAGTTTAAATTCCTTCAATAAGGGTTATTCCATCATAAAATTTCACCTGTTGTTCCTCTAAAGAGATGCACAAACTCTCGAACTGGAGTTCATTCATCAGATGGTAATCTAATATATTTTAATCCCGAATACACTTATGAAAACATTTGGAAGGAAAGAGATGTGGACGGGAGCACGCCCGCGAAATTTAAAACCGAACTGGACCGATTGGCAGAGCACATTTCTTAAATATCAGTTTGGATTAAATCTCATCAATACGCTGGTGAATCACTCAAGAAATATCGTTTACTTTGACACAAGGAAACATTGTCGATCACAAGACGGCCACAAGCCCACAAAGTTCGTTCAAGATTCTCGGGATACTCGTGTGAGAAAGGGTCCTCATCATTTGACCGAGAGTGTGCAAGAGAGCGCAGGGTCGGAATTCCATTTCCACGAGCCCTGCATGAGAGACCATCAACATGGTGACGGATTTGCGACGCCCTCAATACGAACCAAATAACAATTGAGCAGACACGTGAACACTAGCGCCAACAGAATACGTATTTCTAATAACCATTAATGGTATATCGTGAGAAAAATGCGTTGCGCTTACGGAAAATAAAACCCACATCCACTTACGTTCTCGGAGTGACTTTCCTCTCAAGCCTACACAAAATAGTAACGTTAAACGAGCATTGGAGTCACGTCTGAGACGCTGTCTCCTCCGAGGAAGCTCTTCGCGCCCGGCACCTCGGACGGCAGGAACACGAGGACGCATGAAGCGATGCAGCCGACAGCATCACGCAGAATATATATGTAGGTCGGCTAGAACCTAGCGAGAGGCTCACGTTACGCTCGAGACAACACAGAAAAAGTGGCGCTAGCTAAAGGAATAAAGGAAAAAGTGCCGCCAGCCAAAGGAATAAAGGAAAGAGAGCTACCGAACATGAGAGACGGAGCAGAGAAGGCGAGAGCAGAGGTGTGGTCGGGGAGCATCGGGTACACGCCCCGCCGCCGCGGTTAACATTCCCGCACTTGTTTTATTCTCTCAAGACAAGCCCTTAATGCAGATTTTTTCAGTTTGGTTTTCCTTGAATTATACTAAAATGCAATGCTCGTTCAATGGGTGGACACAGCCTAACCTCAAACTAACCCATGATGAATTTTTAGCTAATATATTACCGATTATTTGAGATTTTGCGACGAAGAGATTATATTTTGTGGTCTTTTGAGTGATTGCAGGACAAATTCGCTTTGCTGCACAGAACATTAGCATACACCAACTTTGCGTTTCACGCCACTTGAATCTTGTTTGAAAGCACACAGGTGTTGAATGATATAATCCAGTTAGCAAATCATTAAACTAAGAGCGCTATTGTCCTTGGTTAAACATGCAGAGGACCAATTTAAAATTTCACTCTTCCAGAAACTGGCTTTGAAGCGCACACGAGTTGAGTGAAACAGCCCCGTTAGCGAAGCACTCTCAGCGAACGTGAATGCTGTGCCCTGGGTCGATCATACAGAACACCAACAGACACCAATTTAAAATTTCGCTCTCCTAGCATACGGCTTTGAAGTCCACACAAGTTGAGTGAACCAGTCCCGTAGTCAAAGCACGTAGCGGTCAACGCTTCTGTGCAAATATATTATACTGAGCTATCGCAGGACCTTGCAATCGATGAGCGCATGTTCCCAGATCAATGGGGAGGGCAGGGCGCGCGTAGACGCAAGCGGACGCAAGCCAGCGCAGCCAACATCAAAGGGGCGAGCGCTGGTAGCACCGGAGACGCCCCCGCTACGTGGGCCGAAGGTGAGTCGGCAGTTGCCGCCCCTTTCTGCAAAATTAAGGCCTCGAAAAAGAAGCTCTATTTCTGGACTGCGGTAACTCGAGCTGCTCAATATAGGACGGAGGGGGAAGTGAGGGGTGTGGAATCCTAAAATCCTCCAGTTCGCGGTTTGTTATCGAAATCCTCCTGAATGAGAAGACATTTAAGAGGGAGTTGCTCGAGCAACTGGGTAAGGCGATGGAGCTGTAAAACAAACGCTAGGAGTGTGAAATTTTCACAGCATTGCCGCTTCAAAAGAGCGACCGATACTTGCAGTGAGAACACTCACACGAGGTAACTGAAGAATTACACACACTCAGCAAGAATAGCAGTGGAAAATACTGCCGCGTGCCTCACACATTAATCCTACCCTTCGAAGACAAAAGACAAAAGGAACTATACAATTTTACTTCAAAACAAAACTCGTATTGGTTCGTATAAAATGAGGTTATCACTCTACGGCGCTCACCGTTGGTTGGGCGAGTTGTCACAGTAATAGATCCACACGTTCACTGGAGAGGAGATGCTGAGTAAAGCAATATTTTTCTACGCTATTGATTAACCCGCTGTACTAAATACGGTGTTAGCATGAAGCCACTTGAAGTTAACTCAAGGACAAATATCAATGCTTTAAAATGTTATTAAAATCAAGCAGAACAATATGCAGATATGTACGAACGATTCTAAGTATGGCCTGTCATAGTTACAAGTCCCATTCACGGATCAAGGATGATTGAAATAAGACGAGGAATTTTGATAAGAAAACGAGGACAGTTCTCTCAGATCGATCTCCGAGGACGAGCCTTCCTCCCACGCACACGAATCTCAACTTGGCCATTGAAGAACACGGACTCTTCTCGCACGCAAGGCCAAGTCTCTATTGTAGGTAGAAGCAGGTCGGCTGGAGGTAAAGTAAACTAAAAAAGAGATCTCTGGCCAGATAACAACAACCAGGAAAAACCTCATTCATTCAATAAAAACGTGCGGCTGCGTAGGACAAGTCCGAGAACTTGCTTTCAGGCTCCAACTGAGGCACCGAGAGAGCGATAATCGTTCCAACTGAACTGAAAGGACAATTTCAATACGCATGCGAAACAAAAAGGCATGGCTACTTTGCTCAATTGGTGTTATAAACCTAAATGTTGCACAATGATAAGGAAAGAGTAATTATACATCATGCACGCTAGGGTCATACTCAAGAGCAAAAGTCAAAAATTTGAAATTGGAGCTTCAGGATGACTCCATGAAATATCTCATTCATGAGTACAATCATAAAATTACCACACGCGATCAGGGACTACAGTTATCAAATACCAATTGCTCCCGTCCTTGAAAATCACACTCTAGGAATAAGCCAATACTCTCACGTCCAAATAATAAGCATAAATTGCATGTGTACACAAACGATATTGCGAGTAGCTGGGAAACACACCACCTCCTCAACCACACACCAATGAGGAAAGCTCCATTCCCGCGGTGGAGGAAATTTTAGGCATGTGTAGACGCGCTAGCGCTTTGAACGCGGGTGGCACGTAAACCGGCGGCTAACTTGAGCTTTTTGTTTACCGAGTGATTATTCCTGCGTCCCTCGAATTCAACACGCCCTTCTCACCAAACGACAAGCATTTTATCGTCGCACATAACGCTTCGGAATTCGGGTCGAGGGAGGGAGCCGCCGTGGACCGGAGCTGTCGGAAGAGCTCGGACAAAGCAGGTATGGAAATCGCACCTGCTGAAAATTGCACCTGCTGACAACCGCACCTGCTGAAAATTGCACCTGCTGAAAATTGCCCCTGCTGAAAATTGCACCTGCTAAAAATTGCACCTGCTGAAAATTGCACCTGCTGAAAATCGCACCTGCTGAAAATTGCACCTGCTGAAAATCGCATCTGCTGAAAATTGCACCTGCTGAAAATTGCACCTGCTGAAAATCGCATCTGCTGAAAATTGCACCTGCAGGAGAGACGCACGGTATATTTGCAGGACATATTTACACGCATCCTTGTCGCCGCTATCGCCACTCAATAGCGACAGGCGCCTACGCAGAAGCGACCTTTGGGAACAATACGCACAAATTATGGACGACAGTATCACTAAGGGCCCTGTAAATAGCACACGGAACTTTGGTAAATAGTGAGTTACAGAACCATAATGAATACTGGTCACTAATAATATTATTCACTGCTCTTGCTCTCTAACATTTCTTACAAGAATTCCTTCCTTCCAGTTAAGCATCACTGGGGAAAGTTTTAATAAACAAAACATTGTGCAGTTGTACTCATACGTGTGTATTCATTCGTCTGAAATCGCACACCAAATTGTGAAAATATGTATACAAATTTCATATTTTAATTTTTTTAGTTCATTTCTACGATAGATGCACGAATGTACTCGGCTCCATTAAAAAAGTCTTTATTTTTAAAAATTGATAGCTGTACTAAAAAAAGTTGCGACAAATCGTTTAAATTAATTGAAAGAAAAATTAACGTCCGCACCCAAAGGAAAATATTTTTCGCGAGCGGATGGGAAATGGTTGGGGAAACATTGAATTCCATCAGGTCGCCTAATACACTATGTCTGATATATCCAAAACTTAAACGCGTTTTTTAAGTATCTAAAGACATCAAATTATGCCCATGCTCTCAGTTACATTCAAACTAACAAAATATTACTTTAAAGAGTCATGTAATTAGCGTTTCCAACATAGGCACAGTTCCTAAAACGGAAAGTACCATGGGGCACTTGATGCCCTCAATGCTTCATGAACCGCAAGGAAATAAATCTGCAGCTGCGGCCACGCAAAATATTTACTCAAGTCTATGGAGGAGAGTGCGGGAACAAAATCACTAGCAGGCAATGGTTCATAAAATTCTGAAGTGACGACTTCAGCACTGAATTAGCACTGATTTTTTTCTTTATTAAAGCTCCCCTACCTGCAGCCAAATCGTTGAAAACGCAATTTTTATTGCTTTAAAAAATCAAAAATAAAAAATTAGCACTGAGTTCAAACACGAGCTCCTTAACTGTAGCTTCACTCGTAGGAGGTCCTGCAGTATCAGTGGAGGGCTGCGCCAACCTTGTGACTTTGGACAGTTAATTCCCCTCTAGTGTAAAAATAACTTCAACAGGTTATTACTGAAAATCCATGAAGTATGTTACTTAAAATTAACAGTTTTTACAAAACAATTTCTCTCTACAGATAAAAAAGTAATTTTTCGGGAAAAAATTACAATTAAATGCGAATTATTGACCATGTATGTATGTTCAGTTCACATTGATGCACACTAAAGCTTTGTGATGCAGAGTATGTTATTTGAAAAAGCTTGATGAGTTAATGTCACGATAGTTTTCAAAATCTAAACATTTTCAAGCAAAACCCAATTTAGTACTTTCAGACGGACGAAAATCTTCACAAATGAAAACAGAAAAGTTGGACAGGAAGGCCTTGCCTGATGTTAATCCACGAGGGAAGTTCTCAATAGTGAAAAACTGGAGTAAAGGGCGTGGTAAAATGATCTGACACCTTTGTAGGTTTAATAAAAGCTATTCCTCACTAAAACAAACTTTCACGTCATTTGCAATTTTTTATTTCAAGTTAGAGACTGCTGAGATAAACTTCAAATAATTCTCCCGTTTAAAAGATTAGCACTGATATAAATATAGATTTGGTAAGCGTAACTGTCAAGTTTTCAGAGCATGATGTGAATGTTAAAATAAGACTATCCTAAAGCTACACGTATGAACTAGAGAACATGCCTCCCATACATGGGAGGTGTTCACAAAGCAAGCGTTCAGTATGCCACTAAATATGTACTCCGGCCCACTGCATAAATATGGCAGTGTACATGTAGACGAGCGTCGTTTTTGTAATTTGTATCATTTTTATTTTATTAAATCAGCAGCAATAACTAAGCACTGAACAACGTTTGAAGTAACAGGCTTACAATAAAATGATATTAATAACACAACACAAACTGTAGCATCAGTAACCTGAAGCAATAAAACGTCAACGTATAGTTAAAATTAAAAGAACCAATACCTAGAATGACAAAAAAACAACAAATAAATGCAACAACTCAATTCTTCAAATGATGAAAGTGTGAGATAGATCAAGGAGGGCGTGTTCTAACGTACGTAGTGAGCGGCGACATCAAATGCAGCCACATATGCCACCTGAGGACGGACACACCGGCCGTGTGGGGAAGTGGTGGCAGAACTCGTAGGCATTAGGCGGGTCAATATTCTCATATCACACTCTTATTAACACTGCCGTGTGTCACTGCTACTAAGTTCATCTTGTGATTTTAACATCGCAATTCATGAGCGATTTTAGCACACAACGTATAGGAGAATAAAGGGTTGCTAACAGCCACTGCCTACACACTTGCCACAGTTTCACCACGGCTGAGTTGGAGGGAGGCGAGCTGCACAGAGCCACAAAAGGTGTGGGCGTAAATATGCTACCAATATCGACCACGTGCCTAGCCACCCTCCGTGATACCGAGCCCTGAAGCTCGGGAACCTCGACCGGATTATTGCGCAGCGGCCGGCATATAGCGCAAACAAAACTACCTCTCTGGCAGCTAGCAAACACCGACCAGCCGGGGTGCAGTTCTTGCAACCGACTGCGCACCATTTCACGGATGTGCTTACCCCATCAAGTACAGGGTGAGGCAGAAACAATGAACTCCTTCAAGTTGCTGTATTTCGTATCGTGATTAGGAACCGATTCTCCTGGTTTGTAGTATTTCTTGGAATACGGAATAACAATGTTACATCTTTAAGGAGATAATTGTAGAACTTTTTCGGCGGATTTATTTATTTACCCGAGCTTCCGAGTTGCACACAATTTGTTATCAAGAGAACGAGACTTTGGAAACAAGGACGAAAAATTAAGGCGCACATCTAGTGTACAAAATATAATTTTTTGAGATGATACGTTATATCGTTAAACAAGCAAGGCGATCATCTAATCGACAAAATTCACGCGATTGAACAATTCCGTAGTAAGCGTCGAAAAATTCGATGTGCCCATTTTTGACTCCCATAATAATAAAAATTTTATAATAGAATTTTGCAAATTGGGTACGAAGAACAAAAACCCCGAAAGCCTAGCTGAGGTAACCCACCCGTGCCCATAACATCCCATAAACAAACCGAAATAACCTAACTCTTTTGCGTATCCTATGCCCCCTGAAGGGGAAAGAATGAAGACCAAAATTGGAGAGAGAAGACACGTTACAGAAGCAAGAATCACACCGCGCAAGGAAGTACTCCCCATTTCAAGGCACGTCGGCGGCTAACACGAAGAGGACGAGGGCAATGCCGAACGAGTCTCATCCCAATATTAAAACTGAATCTACCATAACTCGCCCACGAATATCTTGAGAATCTGACGTGGAGACTTCAAAGATAAAAGCCTCACAAATACAACCCTTTACTACCCAAATTAATATCTAGTTCGCGGAGAATTTTTCAGATTATACATATTTTCTATTGAAAACTCGGTAATGCTACATTGAGTGCAAAACAATTCAAAACA
The DNA here is from genome assembly GCA_014899125.1 of Orchestia grillus. Taxonomy (NCBI): domain Eukaryota; kingdom Metazoa; phylum Arthropoda; class Malacostraca; order Amphipoda; family Talitridae; genus Orchestia; species Orchestia grillus. The sequence continues at coordinate 8,654 of VOMN01032412.1, read as the reverse complement.
GTAGGACAATATTTCCTTTTGGAAGTCTGCACTCATGTTGAAACGAACGCATAACACACATAGAAGTAATTATATTGACTACCGAATTCAGTACGAGGGGCATATCTACGACTGACACACCAGCGAAGTGCCGCTTGGGAGCAGATTGTGGAGCTCTACTCGTGTCCGGCGAATATTTTAATACATACTTCACAATAAAGTACAATTCAAATAATAATTTACAAAATTAATTAATTAAATTTTTGTAATTATAATTCGTAAATTTACAATTTTGTAATTACTCGATATGGAAAATGTTCACGCTCATAAGAAAGAAACTCCTCGTAAGAGAGACTCCTTTGGATTGAATCGGTCGCTTATAACTGATGACTCGCGACCTGAACGAAATCTAATCTACTGTTACAAACAGGCGGACAAATAACAGATATTTTAATGTAAAGGATAGGTAACACAATAACTTCGTCCTTACCTCGTTGTTTGGCCTCTCTACACGAAAAGTTTACGATTGCTTTCATTCCATTAAGGCTATACTTACAACAAAAACGCAGCTACAGCATAATTCAAGACCACCAGAGATAGAGGTTTCATTTCACACCCGGGTCCGTGCTGTAAAATTCAACAACAACACAATGGCAACAAGTTAGTCTAATCCATTCAAATTAAACAAACCAAGAGTGAGGCAACCCGAAAAAATGGAGCTGGTCGAGCGCAGCGACAACCATAGAAGGACGATCGACAGGCGCCAGCAGAAAAAACACAAGGGTAAACAATTTGCCAAAACTCCTTTGACTCGTGCCTAACACGGTACCTAACACGGTGACACTATATCTTACAACGCAGCGGAAAGGGTTAATTTCAATGCAACATTTAATAAAATGCAGGAAATTTCTCGCCTACGTATTGGTGCTGGTGTTAGGTTTCCATCATTATTAATAACAAATGTATCATCAGTGCTGGTGCCAAATTGCCATCATTATTATATTCTTCTTAACGAACGAGACACAAAGTATGTTCACAAACTTAAACACGAAAGTGAACCCATTCCGTAACGCCTGGGAATTAAAATTTAACTCATAAATTTGGTTACTCTATTAATTTTCTTTCTAATCAGAATTAGCTTATTCGATTATTGAACACAAATTTGAAGAAAACTCGAAAAAATTTGTATTTATACACGATAGTGCTTTGGTTACATTAGGTTGGGTTAAATGATCACGTGTACCCTATATGACCACTACGGAGTCAACGTGTTAAACATCAGGTTACATATTTGCTTACCATCTCTCATGAAACTCTGATGAGAAGACCTAAATTCCACGCAAATACTAACGCAACGAATTGGTCAGCGTAGATAACGGACACAGGCAACAGCCCATATCAGAACATCCACGTGCCTTACTGTGGTGGGTGTGCGCAAGAATAACCTAACGAAACTGCCACTGAGAGCAACCAAACTTAGAGCAAGAAGCTGCTTATCCTTCGAAGAGCTTCATAAGGCCCGAAGGCAAGACTGGAGACAGTGGGACTGCACCCATGCAGCAGTCTAAGACAATGATGCGTTCCATACAAGGCGGGCACACCCTCTCCCTCTGCACTGACTCACCACCGCTGTGTTGTCTGCATCCATCTGTCACCAGCAACGTCCAGCTTTGCACCAAGGTGTGTACCTTTGCTCCAACTTGTTTCCTCAATCACGCTTTCAGGACAACCGGCTCTCACAACCGAAGAAAATTAACGCGTTTTCGGATGTGCTCAACATTAAAATCTTGATCTTGATATATAGAAATAAGGAGCCTAATACTAGCATGCGTCGATCTCCTCCACCCAATTAAGTAGGTCTCCACCTACTTTTAGACACAATTATAGGTCTTCTTTCTGCAGTATTGCGAGAGCTCACAAAAAGAAAAATTTGTCGAATTGCGAGTCACGCCCTCTTTTCTAGATTGAATAGAAAATGCTTGATATCAAATTAAGCATACGGATGTAAAAACACCCAGACAACCATATCGAATACATATGGCCTGCACCTCTCTTCGGTAAATTACACCCGTTAAAATATACTCGATCCTAAAGCACAATCACCAATTCGTAACGAATGACTGCAGCGATGAGCGTCGTCAAATTTAGCAACTGCAGTGAGGTGAACTTAACGGTTATATAAAATAAATTCGCAGTGTTACTAACGTAAAATAAAGCATGAGCGTTTAGAATTATAAAAAATGTTTTTCTTCAATCGAAACTTCAATCAAGACTCAACGCCAAAATTTCCTGATGGAAGCAGACATAAACCCTTGAAGAAATACTCGTTATTTGTTACCAACATGAACATAAAGAAATTAGCTATTTGATCATTCCATTTTCTGCCGGGCTCGACATTCCCTCAACTTCTTGGCTATGCCACTGCCCTCGCCCGTCAAATACAAACATTTCACTGAGGAGAAGAAGAAGAAGACGAGACCTCATCAACCTCTCAAATGACGTGACTGCATTCGAGGATAACTCTGAGTCCTGCAGAAATAAACACCTGAGCCTTAGTTTTCGCTCCATATGACACAACTACCAAATGGTGAACAAATTTGAAAATTATTCGTACTTCCAGGTCTTCACAAAAACGGGCCTCATTTTGTTGTACTGAAGCCGTACAACGAAATGAGACCACGTTCCGTCGCAGCCACTCGGATGGCCGAAGCCTTCAGTCAAGCGTCCCACTAGGACACGGTGCCCAGGAAAGGCAAGCGAGACGGCCCACGACGTGCATTAAAGAGGCGAAGATGCGATTATTATTATCCATTTTAAAATAGATTGGATTATTAGTTGGTTTAAAGCTCCGAACCCACATGAAATGAGATCCTAAGAGATCGAAAAGAACGGGCTATTTAGTATGGACTTAAGAAAACGTGGCTTCCGTGCACAAGTGTGTTCTCACACAAGATCCACCGCGCATGAAGACAGCAAGTCAAGAATGAAGAAGAGGAAAAAATAAAGAATAATCAGAGAAGAAGGTAAGAAAATGGAAAGAGGGCGAAGATGCGAATTGACAGGAAAAAATCTGAAGCGAAGACACGAGTAAAAAAGTTCACACGTGGACGCCTTTCCACCAGAAAGAGGCGAAAACAAGGCACGCATAAATCTTGAAGTACCAAGACTTACAACCGATCTCTTCGCTAAGTGATGATCATTCATCGGAAAAAATATGAGAATGAGTAAGGTAAATCAACCTCGTCAAGTATACTGATAAATATGACTATCGGAATGCTTTCTAGCATACTGTGACCTCCAAGTGTCCAATTTCAACACACCCAAGATCGGCAAGCCTCAGATCAGATCTACTTCAAAAACCCCAAGATCTACACACCTGATATTAGATCATCCTCAGCACACCCTAGATCGGCAAGCCTCAGATCAGATCAACTTCAACACACCCGATATCTACGCACTTCAGATTAGATCAACTTCAAAATGCCATAGATCGAGAAGCCTCCAATCGGATTGATTTCAACACGCCCAGGATAGAAAAGCCTCAGATTAGATCAACTTCAAAATGCCGCAGATCGAGAAGCCTCCAATCGGATTGATTTCAACACGCCCAGGATGGAAAAGTCTCAGATTAGATCAACTTCATCACACCCCAGACACACAAGCCTCCGACCAGCCGACAGCAACACACACGCCCCAGTCTCAGCGAACATCGAGCGAAGGAAGTGCCACGCTCGAGTACATCTGACGCACCCTGCACTGACAAGACGCGTACCCAGAGCGGCATGTCAGAAAAGGCTCGAGCCGTACAGGTTTTCATTAAAGCGAACACCGTACGAGGCACAGCACGTCGTCCGGCACGACGTCTCAGGCTTGTCGACAGAGCGCAAGACTTCGAGTGGCATCGCACAGCGAGAACTCAACTCGGCAGTTAAAATGAAAAAATTCTCCAGCGAGTTCGAACATTGCGTCTATCACTCGAAAGTATAACGGTAGAGTAAAAAGTTTCTCCAACACCAAAACAGACCGAGCATCCACAAACGTACCTCATGGGCAAAATAAAAATCGCTAAAGTAATCGTTAACTTTGCACCACGAAAGGATTGAATTCAATCACATAATTTTATCACATCCACTGTACGCGTGTCGCACCTGCTATGGGTGAGCGAGACTAATATTGAATACACTCAAGGTGTCAAGAATTCATAGTGAATAAAAGCAACAAACATACACACCAGCACAAACAAGGCATTCCCAATGCATCACTATAAACTATAATTAAACTAAGATCACTGTTAGCTCGTATCATACAGTATTACTCGACATTATTATTAACTATAGGAAAAGAAATATTCGTAATTTTTATGCGTTAGTAGTGAGATTAAAATTCATTATAATAAAAAATACACATTAGCATCCTACATTAGTTGAATACACTAGTTTTTCAACTAAAGCTACAACAGCGTCAACATCACTAGTTGAGCGCAGTAGCTTTACGTTCCTAGCCAGTAATAAAACAAAATAAATGATAAATATTGCACATTTTTACAATGATGTTTCGAATTCTATTCTTGACAGCGTATCATACAGGCGATACCAATCCAACAAGTCGAATAACAATAAAAGTTGAACTTGAAAAACAGCCGAACGAAATTCGAGCAAAGGTAATGTTTGAAACCTTCAATGCAGTACGAGTTATTCTAATGTGGCGTGCAGGCGTAAATATAGAAGGACGAATCCCCCCATAAATCTTTAGTGTGCACCAGTGAACTGTTGAAGTTCCGTCATAAAAGTCCAACTGACTCAATAAAGAAATTCATCAATCACCCAAGAATTGATGAACTTTCCAGGACAGGTGAAGATAACCCAGTTATTCCAAGTACATGTGATAGTGGTCCACTAACATATGTTTTCTTTCTACCCTTATATTAAAAACATCGCTTGAAAAATATGCCTCACATCTGTACATAAAACTCTCAACTATATTCTTTTGGTATTGTTAAGTCACCTGAATACAGCCAGATTGACTTGAAACTAGAACACACAGCCAGGTAGGTCGACTAGGCCTTCACATCTGTTCTAGTGGCAGGCCTAAAGCGCCCTGGAAGCCCCGTTACCGCCATGTTCTGACCACGACTGCACCTGGTAAGAACACAAGGTCTAATTTGCCCCCAGAGCATGGAGTGAGGCAGCCAAGTGTCAAGGCACAGATGACACGTCGACTGGTGTGTGCACCAGCGCATCGCCAGCTGACTCCCACGCACACATGAATGAACGATTCCATTCATCAAGTCCTCAGCGTTCTTTCACTCCACTTTCAGGAGCATCGCGTGCCTTACACAAGCATCAATCCGTGTGGAGGTTCTCGCATATGCAAACTCAACATCAGTACTCAAGCTTAGTTTTTAAACGCACGTGCTCATCAATTAACACCAACATCAATTGCCTTCCACACACGCGTGCATCAATTCGTACACACGCAAGCCAATTCACACACGTTTTTCGGCGCACACGAGCAGCAGAGTTCACCTCAGAAACTTTCATTGAGTAGAAGCAGGTGTGGTGCGGCTATCGTATACCGTTCGCCGGCAGCAGCAGCAGTACCAGCAACAGCAGCCAAAGCAGCAGGAGCTGTAGCGGCATGAATGAGTTCCTCAATGGCGTTGCCGTGAATGAACGCACGCTGAGCGGGAGCGTGTGTGTGTGTACAGCGTCGCAGCAGGTGAATGAAAGGCTTCGCTGCTGGTGAGTGAGTGCGTGCGTGTGTGTGTGTTGTGGGAGTGAATGAATGAAGCAAGCGCCAGCATTGTTTTAGCTTGGGAGAATCTTGCAAAGACGTTGTGCAAGACTTCAAGACCAGAGGTGTGAAAATAGCCTAGAGGCAGTCCAAAAGCTTCCCTGGATCTTTGCATTTACAGTGAAAAACCTGACGCATTATATGGCTAATGGTCAAATATTAAATTTACAGATTCGATAAAACATAATGAGCGTAACGAACAACAGTCACTGTGAGAGGAGAACTACAACACGGGCCGCTGCCCTTCGACACCGACGCACTGGACACTGGAGCGTGTGGTGAAGCCAACGGACTTTTCAATGACCGATACAAAATACCGACCACACACCAGCTCAGCCAGTAAATTGCGTGTCTACTCTTGCTACATCATTTCAACATTACCACGTAACAAATTGCATGTGTGCTAAGAAGTCGAGCCTGAATAGAAAAACGAACGCAATTAAAAGTCAGGTATTATGAAGCTTTTACCACCGCTATCACTCAGAAAGGATTTCAAGTTAAGCAATAGGAGTTTCCAATCGACTTGACATTGAAGACTGGAAATTTGCACTATTGCGTACAGAATACAAAGTATTTTATGTATTCGCTCAATTTAGGTAACTGAGGGGAATGGCTAAGTCAACATTCATTCCACTGGCATAAAATCGAACGGAGTTCTAGTCTCTCCGTTGATACAACTCTAAAGTCAGCAACATGATCTACAAAAAATTCTTGGATAAACGAAGTGACGAAAAGAAACATGGAAATTAAAACACTTGTCCGAGACATGAGCAAATCAGCCACCTCCATGAATGAGAAAAAGGTAACAATATGACAGAAAAAGATAACTACAATACTTATCCCCCAATAATCCTTACCTCCAGCAGCATTAGCACAAAGCGACGTTTCCATCACCATGTTCACATTCACGGCTTAATTACCGTTCAAACTTAAGGAAAAGCGATCATCACAATGGAGCTCAAAACATTCCACGAAAGATGAAAGACTCCGGCAACACTCGCAGCACGAAATGTTTTTACTGTCATTTTTACACACAGCCAAGCTAACCCAGTCAAAGAGAAAGTGATCATTGTAGTGAAAATCGAATTGGTTTCACAACAAGCTCCAGTAACATTTGCATCGGGTAATTCTTACGATCAACCCCACGTTCAACGCTTAGCTAACATGTCCAGGCGAAGACAAAGCTATCATCCAAGTGAAGCTCGAAATATTCAGCCGGAGTGACACCACACAGACGTCATCTCGAAGGCTCCCATCGCACAGCCCAGGAAGACGACAGGATCGAGCTGACGCGGATACTTTGCTGCAAGACCGCAGTTGTGCGCTGTACGGTACGTTACTTCTCTTACACGAGGTTGAGATGGCAAGGAAAAGGGAGCATAAAGGTTAAATACAAACCCACAACAAACGACTAGCATTGCTCATTCCGCCGATGGTTGGTAAGGGTGACACTGAGACGCGTTACTTCCCAGAGGTGCACTGGCGAGGATAGACACAGCCGAGAATACAAAATAACCCACGGGTTGCTACAATATAAGAATTACTGAATTCTTACACTTCGGTACGACCGTACTGAACGCAAATCGAGTATGTGACATGTTCGTGTACTCTGTAAAGCAAAAATAATTTATCGTCAGAGCTTCCGCATCGCTCCACGCAGAGCGACTTACATTCCTCTATAAGACAATGAGCATTTAAGAGCTTCCGTGCCATGGACTATCCCCTATATACCAATAAACAGTTCTTCCTTGCTTGCTTGGTTGGTCCTTCTCTCTCTCTCTCTCTCTCAAGCTCTTGAAGATTAGATACGAGAAAATTCCCAGGTCCGTATTCCTTAACTACCACCGAGAACGTCAGATAAGGCTGAAAATAATATTTCCTGTCAAAGTTATCGTAAATAAGAGGGCACCTAACGAATTTAACTTCATTTGTCCCGCCATTTTTGGCGGGGCGCGTCTTCAAGTTATATATTATACCGAAGCATAATGTTTTCTTATCGTGCACTTTTCGTCAGAGGAAACGCACATGGTAGAAAATAGCTTTTCTACAAAAAATAGAAGCCACAGAACTGTTTCCTAATATTTACGAATAATGCCCATGCTAGTAAAAATGACGCTAAATCCTATGTGATATACGTGTAATATTAATCACAGCCTTTTTATTCTCGCTGATTAATTACAAACCTAAAGCGGCGGGGGGTTTTCTTGCATCAACTCCCTATAATATCGAGTAAAAATTAATTTTCATTAAAAACTCATACGGACTAAACGTATCATTATACAGCTTACACAGATCGCTTAATATTTGTTCGATACAAAAAATTCGATGCCAGTGCAGGTTTGATCAGCTAGCCAAAACGGCTATTCCGGCATTTTTTTAAACAAACCATTTGTTTTGGCCGCACGTCCCTTTAAATAACGAAGGACATAACTCTGACTAAATCCCATCCCCGGCAAGATATTTGACGAACACGTGCTGTACTCAGATGATTTTTCTAATTTTTCCCGACGCTCGAGTTCACTTGGTCATGGTTGTTTTATGTCGGGAGAGGTCAAGGAAGGACGGGTGAACTCATTGCGAGTTCTCTTTCGCGAGTTTCCCCGCCCCAAGTTGAGAAATGCTAATTCGGTCAAAACGAGTTAAGGGGACCGTCGGGCGCAGTTCTGTTCAAACGTTTGAAAACGTTATTTTTATTGCAAAATGTTCTTTGATACACTCGTTATGACATCAAAATTTGAAAATTGTACGTGCAAAACTAACTGCCCTATGGGCGATGAGGAAAAAACATTTTGATGAAGTTACTTACTACCTGCAAATGCTGAATTATCTGTCTATATCTATCTATCTATCTAGTATAATACTAAAACTGTGGTCGTCTTGCT
>VOMN01032411.1:0-15034 GCA_014899125.1 Orchestia grillus | reverse complement strand
TTTTTCCACCGTGAATGTTTCACGGGTCCTGCTAGTTATGGTTATTGCCCTGAATCCCAAACGGGGAGCCGGTCACGCGTGGTCAGAGTTAAGATCCGTCAAAAATCATTGCTCCAGAGCCGGAGCCATGAATTTGTTGACTTAACATTCCCGTTCAGATCTGGCTCAAAAGGGCTCAAGGCGACTAAATTCCTCGTAGGTACACAAGGTCCAGTGATAAATTTTGACCGTTATAGTGTTGTCAGTAGGCGTCGTACCAAATGCACAAGGTGTTGAGGTGTTCTACAGTCCTGATAGTTCTCGAGCTGAAAAAATGGGAAGTGTAATAATACCGAGCAGAAATTAAGCTGGAGCACATCAGCTATATCCGGTTGTATCGGGTTTTATTTTGTTATATTGGGTTATATCTGGGCTATTTTTAAAAGTTAATAAAAAAAGTTCCGTTTTTAATCTCAAACATAAACTCCCTGAAGACATGCTTTTATCCGTAATGTATAAAAACTACTGCGCACGATGTGCGTCGCAATAAGTGGGCTTTACTACTAGAGCTTCCAGTGTTCGTATGACCACAGATCAATTGATCTGTGGTATGACCGAGTATGCGAAGGTTTTCCCCACTAACCTTCCCTTTTCAACCCCTTCCCTCTCAGCTGTGCGTACTCACACCGTGGAGTGTGATCTCTCTGTGCACCTATGAAAGTTTATTTCTTCCATCTCTGTCACAACCGATTTACGTATTTTAGAATCCTTGTATATTCAATCAAGCCTATTTGAACCGACACAGTCAAAATTACCATAACAATTGGCTCGATTTTAATGTTCTTGATAAGATAATTTCTATGTATTATAGTTTTGCTTATTTATTCCATACGTTGAAAATGGCCTTTAAGGTCGAAACGCGCGTTTTCGTTTTAGTACAATAATAATTCTAGTCAATGAATATGATGAGCTTGCAAGTGGCTTTCTTTGCACATGAGTTAATCATACAACTTTACAAAAGGCAAAACATTTGTATTACTCGGTTCAACAACCTCGATACATACTTCGCAAGACCTTCCTGTAAATTAGGGTTTGTCAAATACCTGTAGTTCATTAGCATGAGATTTATTCATGTGCGACCACTGCATACCTAAATGTTTAACGTCCTGTAGCTCATTATTCTTCAGAAGCGTGTATATATATACATGTATATATAAGTGAGCAAAATTTGTATGTATAGACACATATACACAGGGCGTTGAAGAAAGAGGTGCAAAATTTCATACCGTGAAGAAAGAAGCAAAGTGAACATTTTTGCCTCTGAAACTCTGTAAAAAAAGTTTGGTTTTGAGATATTTGATGAAAATGTTTAGTTAAGTTTTAGATTATTCCAGATAAAGTAACTTGCGTATGTAACTTCTTACTTATCGTTTTGTTGCTGTTCATTCTCTATTGGGACCCGGCGCTGGCAATAGGAACCGCTTAAAAAACGCACAAATGGCAGACATGCACTTTACTTACGGTGCTGCCAATGGTAGCGCCAGCCGGGCAGCCAGGCTATACCAAGAGCGTTTTCCAAGCCGTTACATACTGGTCATAGCAGGGCTCCAAATTTACGTTAAAGACTACGTGACGAGAAGAGTTTTGAAATGAACCGAAAAGATACTGATCGTCAGAGGTGTGTATATGTTGAGGAAGCAGTGTTAGACCATTTTCAACATAATCCATTAACCATTAAACAGTTAATATAGAAAAAAAAATTATTTGCGAAGAATCATTGAGGCAAAAGTGTTTAGTCTGCCCCTTTCTGATAGGTGTGAAAATTTGTATTTATTTTTTCCTAACACCCTGTACATACTTGGTTTTATGCGCATAGTGCAATTATTGCAGTGCTCACTGTGCGATCACTGCCCATCTCCGGGCAACACAGCGATGGTGCAGACACTCGCATAGCGAGCTCACAGTGGCAAATTCTTTCTGAAAACCTGATATACACACTGCTAGGAAAGAACTGCTAATTTAGGGATAAAATCAACAGGAGGAGCGGCTCTCTCCCCTGTGGTGATAAGGGGGATGCCGAGCTTAGGGGACTGCTCTGAGTGTTGACCAAACATCAGACGGCCGACCACTTTTTGAATTAAATTCGGCAGCTAACGAGAATTTCCGATACTTCAAATTAGAAAAATATCTGCAAATGATTTTTATTTATTTGCCTCGTTTGAATGTTAGCTTTTATATCCTGGGATCAATTGATAATATATCATAATATTAAACGCTGCCACTGTACCCATAGAGGTACGGTAAGAGCGAGGCAGCGAAGCAGCGTCAATTCATGGCAACGAATTAGACCCTATGTTGAATTTGAGGAAATTGGTACAGTATGCCAGGTTTAGTAAGGCTGGAGGTTGAGCATATGTCGGATCTTGACGATAAACTATCGGAAGCGGAACTGAGGAAACTTTCCGTGCGCACGACTTCACTCGTTAATGACTGTAGCAATCAATAGTAGACGCGAGTTAAATATTGATCTCTATAGGTCAGCGCGTTGAACGCATTTAAATATTTTTTCATCTGCATATTTTGCGCTCGTAGTGCATACAAGCTCGTTTCGTACAAAGTCTCCGCTTGAAATGCACGATGTGTAACACAGTAAAACAGGCAGTCGCATTAAATCGAGTGGTCATGGAACTGGTGTCGTGTTCTAGGCATTGAAACATATTTGACTGAAACCTTTTCTTTAGTTGTGAACTTCGCGCTGGTGGGATGTTTTATGGGCGAGATCACACGGAAATTTTTCGAGCTAAGTTCGTAATAAACTGCCTTGAGCGCTCTCCGAACACTCGTCTTGAGCCATTTGTTAGGCGAGACGGAAATGCAAGTATGAATTCCAACCTGAAAACTGGTTGTCCGATTAGTTGGACAGCTTCATTCATCGCGAGGGTTTTAGAAGAAATTTCATTTATGACCTTAAGCAATCGGTATGAGGGTTTCAAAAGAAATTTGCTACGAATGATATGAGAATCATGAAATGATAACTGAGAAATTTATTTCTCCGTTAGAATAGGCTATATTTCGCACGGGGCCGACGATTCAGCTTGCCAGCACAGATAGTATCGCCATTGGAATGGTGAGATGAACATTTCTTTTAGTATGACTCCACACAATGGGTCTATTGGGTTCGTCGGTACGACTTATCATTTACGAGTATTTGCCACCGGCAAGAGAGGATACGTATCTTGTTTCCTTAACTTCATTGATGAGCCGATGGAAGAAACCTGAAGAAGGTCAACGACGTCACATGCCTCACGCTTTGAGAAATCAAGAAATATTGTTAGGAGAGGGATTGCAGATTTCAGGAATTTCAAATGCCCTATGCCATCCTTAAGTGGATCCTCTTTTCAAAGGAATGATTCATGTTGTTGAGCCAAGCGTTTATTTCATGATTAAGGAATTTCCTGATCCATTAGATAGACGACGTTAAAGCTTAAAATCGCGTTTTCAAATGCCTGATGTATTTTAGCTTCTGATGTTGTCTGGTACGAATTTGGGGTATGCGATATCCGAATGCACTTTTTACCCTCGAGAATTATCATCCAGAGTTAAAGCAGCAAGAGAAGAGGCCCAAAAGCGAACAGTTCTCGAGGCGGAGGGCCTTGTTGACCTCTCCACCGAAGCTGGAAAGTACTCGTGTAAATTAACCTCACCGCTGGCTGCGTCAAGTACTTGGCGTACTTGACCTCCACGCCCATATTGTACCTATCATTGAGCTTCTTTTTTTTTATAAAAAGGCAAGTGAATTCGGTAAGCCCTGTTAAGCCCCCCTGATGCTGTTGATGTTTCAAGATTATTTTCGAGAAATAATTACCATCCTTCCGTATTGCGTGTCCCTATCATTTTCCTCATGTTAGTAAAATTACGGAAAATCGTATTGGCCAAAATCACAGAAAAGAATACGCGTTACGATATCATAACTTCATTACTTCGTCGACCGACGGAACAGATATGGCGCACACAAGGATGTCATAATCCTAATACTATAGCTAACAGAGCAGGAAAACCCTTATCTCCCAGAGCTGGGACTTGCTCTGTCCCAAGAGCACCAGCACTGCAGAGGTGATAGCCCAAGCCTTTCGTGATAGCGCTCGGTCCTGCGAGAGTTTGTGCTTGCTTCGTGTTGTGATGTGAGCTCTTGCTGCTCAGCCATGCCGTGTTTTTCGAATTTTGGAAATGGCTTTGTGGCTAGGGTTGTAATAATTCCGATATTTTTGTACTATTATTGTTGTACCATGATACTTTGGAGGACGCAAAGGGGTTGTTAAGTGTGTCTTAATAATTAAAAGATTTTATTTTATTTATTACTGAATGGCTCTATTTTTTCGGGTGTAGAACAATGGTTTCTGGAACATGTGCGTTAATAATCTGGATATTTTTGGCACTTTTATTGCCGAATCACTGTACTTCATTTGGGTGTAGCACGAAACGGGTTTAAATGTAATTTTAGAATATTTTTGTGATTGCATGTCTTTAGCTCAGCTGCGTAGGTACAGGTCAAGATGTCAGTCCCTTCAGTGCAATGGCCCTTGGAGGAGCCATTCAAACACCTGAGCGGCGACGCTGACGCTCTTGTCGGAGAACTGGAATTTGTGTTCTCAACAGGCGCGCTCAACGCTCTTGCATTCACACATCCTCGGAATTCCAGGAGTCGATTCAAGACTCACCAAACTCGTTTTTTTGCTGAATAAATAATTTAGAACGCGAGTGTGATATTCTAAACCTCATAAAACATATTTTCTTAGAGCTGATTATATCGATTAGAATTTTCGGAAATGGTTAGTTTGATCCATCCGTCGTTTTACAAGGTGCTGAAGTGAGGCACAGCCAGCGCTCGTTGAAGTCACGCTCAGCGGGTCTCGCCACATTTTCACTTTACATTCTCAATCAATTTTTCGCACTAGCCCAACCTTTATTTTTCTTTGATGTCTGCGTGATTCGATGATAAAAAACAGGACTGGGTTAGGCTTTACAGTTGCTTTACGCGTCCCATTCGTTTTAGAAATAGAAAAGTTAATTCAAGCCCTTTTGAAGTGCTGTAAATGTTAAACCTACGTGCGACTCGAGTCACAGCAGAGCGTAGAGGGTTAAATCTGTGCCCTGGCGAACCGGCCACCGTCCTGGCAATGGGGCAACCGAGGTAGTATGTCATGCCTCGTTGTTTTTGTGTGATCCGTAAACCGACCTCATCGTTACGCGTTCATTTTGGCAGCGTTGTGTCGTGCCTGACTGGCCATTCAGTCCCGTGCTTTTGTGTGAATCTTTTATTGCCAGCCCCGTGTTGTTGCCCCGAAAACTCAGCCAATGCTGTCGAAGAACTTCGTTACTGATTTATTTAATTGATCGACTCAAGACCACCGTGTGGCTCTCATCTAAATTCTTTCTGTCCGGGGTTTTGTGGCGCTGCTATCGTTTCAAATTTTTGTTATTCGCCAGTCATTCTTTTTTACTGTCAACCTTCATTGTCATTCACGTTTGAATTTGATAATTCATTCGTGCATTTTATGGAAGTTATTCACGTGACGTCTAGCTATGTCATGACGCACTGGTAGCTGTGTATGCATTTATGCTAACCATAAATTACTGCATTAGGCTAAGCTGCTCAGTGGCTGCTTTGCACACGTTTCGAAATGCAAAGTCCCATCCTCATCGCCAAGTAGGAGAAAATAAGCCTTCAAACATGCAATGGACGATGTCGATGAAATACTCAAATTGATCCATCATTCGATACTAGTGTGTTCACTCCTGTTACGCCTAAATATCCTGTTACGCCTAAATATCCTGTTACACCTAAATATCCTGTTACACCTAAATATCCTGTTACACCTAAATATCCTGTTACGCCTAAATATTTGCGTGCTGCCTTTGTACCGAGTTATTTATTCAACGTGTCTTCTGCTCAGCTCCTACGGTAATCTTTTGCCCCTCCTTTGGTCGAAAATTCGAAGTTTCACGCAGTTGATCGATCGGCTGCAGCTGCTGTTCGATCATAGACCAGCCTCACACCCTCAAGTTCATGGGTAAAAGGCAGCGATGATGCTGAGCGAACGTCTTGTGTTTGGGCGGCGTAGGGCGGCGTTAATTGACGGATGATGTTGCTGGTAACTCCAGGTGATGCAGGAAAATAACCTACAGCACTGGGTGCTAAGATGAGATTGAATCGCTCTTGAAAAAGAGGATTTTAGTTTCCAATTCTGGCCCCCGCTATTGGTCGAGAGAGCGGGAGAGGGTGGGGGCCAACTCTCCATCGGCTTTCGATAAGATCACTTAAGGTATTGCTCGGCATGTTCATTGATGCCGGTACTGTATAGCTCTCTCACAAATATGATCTTTTGCAATTTAAAACAACTCAACGCTTCTACTGTGTCAGTTGGTGGAAGTGGACCCTTGACATCAAATTAAATTCTCAGGAGGATACGCTGAAGAGGATTGTCCTGCACCGCATCTTGGGGACACACCAACCCTCGGAGGATAGGTACATTCCTGAGCTATTCTTATCACTTCAACTATGACAGAGTTTCACCGTGTAAAATAAAAATAAACATAGAACTAGGAATGAACTTAGAACTGAAACAGAGTCTCAATATTAGGATCGCGTAAAATACGACATCTATATAGTTAAACCCCTATTACAGTATTAATAGTAATAACTACATACTATTCAAGTAAGGGCTGTGCCCAGTGCCCCTATTACAGCTGTTATATTAATATTAGGAACAATTTGACCCCTTATTGCAACATTGATATTACTTTAAATCTCTGTTGCAACAGTAATAATTTAGAATCCGTGTGGGAGCGGTGATGACGACAATTACATCCTATTCAAGTAAGGGCTGTGTCTAGAGACCCCTATTACAGCAGTGATAATAATTTTATCCTATTCGAGTAAGGACTGTGCCCGGAGACAGAGTTCGTTTAATCTATTATGCGTTATCTGTCTGTTCTCATTGTCGACGTCCGTCTGACTCTGCAGCGCCGCATCCTCGAGCTCAAGTTCATTTCCTGCACCCTCAGCCGCACACTGAGTACACTGCCGTGTGTGTACAGAGCTCAGCCGCANGCCGCACACTGAGTACACTGCCGTGTGTGTACAGAGCTCAGCCGCACACTGAGTACACTGCCGTATGGTGTACAGAGCTCAGCCGCACACTGAGTACACTGCCGTGGGGTGTACAGAGCTCAGCACACCGAGTACACTGCAGAGTTTAGTGCTCTGAGGCACGAGGGTGCGTGGGAAGCCTACAGCTCCCCTTGGGAGTTGATAACTACGTCCTGCTCTCTGTGTGTGGACCAGGAAGATAAAGTAAGTCTTATTGCTGTATTTTTAAGCCCTGCTCTCTCAGGACGGTATACTTCATGCATCAGAGTTCTGGTAGTCGAGTAACCGTACGCTTGCTCCAGAACTCGTTACCGTAATACAAAGGGGCTTTCTGATCAAATTCAAGAGCGCCTCAAAGCGCAATAGCAGTTGGGAGGAGCGGCCGAGCGTTGGGTAAGTGCACTCCACAGGGTAATATGGGGCCGGCCTCCTGTGCTTCGAGGGGGGGCGTGGGCCGGAGCCCTGCTCTGCACGCCAAAGAGCAACAAAAATAATACCTCATCTTTTTAATGGCTTCATAAATTAGAATAGTTCCATTACGGTCCCATGCCCTCTCTTCTCTCGCCGCCCAAACACTTGCGTTATGCCGAAAAAAGCGCGTCGGAAACAGGCCTCTCGACGATGATTGCTTCTCGGCTTGAAAGCTCCACTTCCTGTGTTTGAATAAACAACTGCATCTCGCTTTCGAACGTTGACTTCTTAATTTATTCGTGAACGCTTCGCTAACTTCATACATCTATGTTTTCCTGTGCAACAGCCCCCTGACTCTGATGAGTTAGCGATTGCATTCCCTGTGAAACAAGTACTGGAAATTTTCCTTGATATCAATGTTAACAGTCGAGATCTAGAAACTGATTTTTGCTATATGTACTTAGGGAGATGGTCGTTTTCTTCATTTGAATGAACGATGTGAAAAGTAAAATTCTAGCCATCTCGCGAAGTAATAGTCGTCATTATAACTGGACGAAAATTCAAGGTATTCTTTATTGGAAGAAATTATTTCACGGGGAATATTAACGATTAATTTGACTGATTTTTCTCCTTTCCATATGTCCGATCATTGGTCGAGCTAACGAATGAGGGTTTATCATCACCGGAGACCATTTTTGGTCATCAGCTAATCGAAGCAATTTTTTTTTAAATTTTCACCAGTTTCTGACTGGTAGTAACATTGGCAACAGCATTATGTTTTGGATGTGGTTCGCGACAACGAGAGCAATGTGCTGCACTAGATAATATGTTGTCAGGCGGCTGAAAGCCAGCGATATCAGGCAGCCTGGCGGCGTGCGATTGTGTCGTCAAGTGTACGTTTTAATTAATATCAACTTTCAGTCCGTTGCTTACGATAACTCCTCAGCATCACGGAAAAAGAGTGGTTTCACAGTGCTGGAAATCGCTTCTTCGTTAAGGGAGAATATTTTTCATCGTGAGTGTATTAAGTTCATTTTCATAACTATCGTTGTAAAATTAAATTTCCTAGTTTCATTGCTATAGACACGATAATCTACGTTAAGAAAATTTCAGTTGTTCACCCATTTCTCAGTTGTGGGGGCTGCAACATTAGCATAGGAGCGCATTTGGATTTGAACTATCCCACGAGGAGCGGCATTGTTTTTATGAGTTGAATTAGGGAAATTTTGAACATTTAGGGGAAGTTTTGAATATTAGGGAAATTTTGAACATTTTCATCGAAGTTCTGTTCAGTGCGCTGCTGATGAACAGCATGAAGAAGTAAAACCAAGGAACACGATGAGTCAGATTGAATGTTACTCATTTTAAAATTCCTACACACGAAGTTTTACGACATGGGTTCCATACGTATCTACACTTTAACAACTTTTACTGCAGCTTTGGGAACGCCCTTCTTCATTCGTTCACATCGCTCGCACTAATAATTTTTGCTATGGGGGAGGAAATGCTTCTTTTTCTGCTTAGTTATTGCAAGCGTTCTATGCTACTGCAACTGATATAGTAAACTGCGAACGTACTATTACGTCATTGGATATAATGGTAGGACGACTGTGGCCGTACTTTGTTAGGTGTCGTATGATGTAATAGTTGCCCAACTAGGAGTGTACTATGTTACGTCTTATGATGTAATAGTTGAACAAATGGGAGTGTACTGTCTTACGCCGTATGATATAATAGTTAACAAACTGCTAGCGTACCATGTTACGTCAAATAGTTATGTTATGGTTTCATCTCGAGTTTTTCAGCTATGTAATTTATAATGAACGTCGTTGTTAAACTTACAAATTAAACTAAATAAATTAGAATTCATGCAGTTAAAATGGATTAGAGGTTTTCAACTATATAAATTTTATTTTATATAGTCGGAAAACTTAATTGAGAGCTGCAACTAGGAAATGACATTAGGGACACGAATCTATTTTATGATTCCCATGTTCGTCAACCTGAAAAGACAAATACGGCTGCGAGGAGAACAAGAAAAGGAGATAACGTGCTTTCTCAGGCGCCTTCCCACACCTGATAATTAACTTCAATAAGTAAGCCCCGCTATCACGGTACGACAAACGTTCGGCATGGCAAGCGGTTCAGTGATGCTGGAAAAACTTAATTTCATGACTTCGTGGTGCTCACGCATGTGACTTGGAAGTGCTGAAGCAATTTCCGCTTGGATGAAGAGGACATGTCACCCGTTGTACATCGAGAGGAAGTAGGGGGTGAAGACTTTGCTGCCCATTGAAGCCTGTGTTTTCATGCACAATGCAAAGAAACTGGCTCTAATTGCTCGGCTTGGTTCCCGTCATCATTGAAGACTTGCTAGACGGATTGGCTGGTGCGCTCATTGGGCCGCGAGATGAAAGCAAGGACTGTGGAAAGTCTCATTCAAGTATGAAGATATGTGCAAATATTAGCAGTGATTGATACGTACTGTAGGCGACACGCAAATCGGCCACGAAAAGCTTTGAAATGGAGTACTTTGTTTTTAAACTTTCCGAGAACCGATTAGTTCGTATTGTAGCTATTATATTCGTCGTAAGGATAGAAAATTTGAATTAATTTAGAATTTCTGTAAGTCCAGCGTAAGAAGAAGAGTGAAGTACAGGACTTGTCGCTTGAGAAGGTAAAAGAAAGTCGAATCATTGATGCCACGATTGGTGTGCACTGAACTGCTAACGCTAACTGCCCAGGTGGCCGGTGGGGCATCCACACGGTCTGTGTAGTCAAGTAATGTATGAATGTAACAACCACGGTGTCCACACATGTGGTGAGTGATGGTTAACAGGTCCAAATTCAATTCGTGAAGTACCTTGTAGGAATACCAACAACTTCTAGGAGACAACTTCAGTTAACAAAACTGCCAAGATCAAAACTAAAATTATTCGAACTTGAAGTATTCCAAACTTCACCACTACAAAGCTTGGAAAACAACGGCTAAAATACAAGATTTAAGGCACCTGGTAACGCTGTACGCGGGGATGTTCAGTAGGAGACCTTCAACCACGTATTTGCCTCGCCAATACTTAATCCTGCATTGGAGGATTAAGTCGTAATACTTAATCCTGCATCGGTTGAGGTGCGGAGGAAATGCTCTGCAATGCTCTAGCGGGATTTATGAATAAAAAAAGGTGCAAACGTTGGGGCGTGAGGGTCTCGCCTGGAATTGTATGATATAAGGGAGCTCTACACTCCAATGGTCGCTCTGTGCTTCGTCTAGTGTCCTCTCGAGCCGTCCTGATATTGACGCGTTGTTGGTGCAGGGCGCGGTTGTTTCGTGCGTGCACATCCTAAGAATCGCCTAGGAGAAAAAGTCATTTTTAACACTTCAAATGCAGTCTCGCGTTGAGTCCTTGATCGGTTGCAGCAAACTCTGCTCTGTCGTCGTCCCCTGCGTAGGACGATGTTACCAGAACGAGCATCAAGTAACACGGGAAATATTTGCCTCGGGACGCAAATAGAGCGTGTTACAATGCGCAAATATGAGAACAGGCTCCTTAGAGAGCAAAGGGTAGGCGCTAGGGTCAAGTTTCTCGGTCGTGTGCTATGCGGGAAGGGGGAGGGGGACTACCGTCCCAATGGGGCACCGTTAGATTACCTCAACTATAGATAAGCCTTCAGATCTTCCTTCGTACCCTGTTAGCGTCTTTCAATTTTGCCCTTCATCGTAATGTCTTTGTCTTTTCTTTATCTTAATTCCTGCCTTGTTTCTATGTACAATGGATCGTGTGTGGGAACACGCATGTCCATACATTCCCCATTGTCTACAGTTCATTCTAAATATTCCCTAGTCTCGCTCTCTTTGAAGCACATTTCATGTGGATAGGGAGCTTTAAACTAATTAATAATCTAATCTAATAAAATAAAGGGCTGCTTGCCGGAACCGATCTATAGCGCTCTACGACGCGTGGCTGACTGTGGTTTCGGGTATCATCACACAGAAGTGACTATTCACAACTCGGCGAGTTTCGCTGAAAATGTTGGTAGTGGGAATTTAAACAGACCTCGAAAAGGAGGGCTTCATGCTTAGTGACATATTTACTGTAACAAAACGGCAATGCTATCGCAGGAATTATCCGTGAATTTAACCCCACGAAGACGGACCGCTGTTGCGAGCTACGGGCGCTACAGGCATTGTAGTCCTGCTTAGGTGCTAATTTTTATTGTCTCGATCAGAACTAAGGTGGATGTGCACGCAAATACAGGAAGTTAAAACTACCTTTTCGGCAGCATTTTGCTCATTTGAAGACTAAATCATTTCAGGGTTGAACTCTACACTCGTTTACGCCCATTTGCTGACTGTAGTTTTGTTCGCTTCTTGAGAAGTTACCTGGAGAAATCCTAAGTTCTCAAGTTGTTGCACCTGTCTTGCGAGCTGAAGTACTTTTCAATTCAGTGCCCGCTGCTGTAAAAATTCAAAAAGAAAATTTCTTACAGAAAGTATGTGCAGTAGTGAAGCTTCCTCGGCACTGTTTAAACTAAAAGTTTCGCAAAATAAAACTTGGGCAATGTTCAACGTTCAAACGACTTTCGAACGAGCAGAACTTTCTCTAACCTTAGAAAACTTTCCATTGGCCAATAAACAAGTTTAATTGGAACCTGGATAGAAACATTCCATGGTTTCGTTTCAGTCCGTAAAAAAGAGCTCAGCCGAGCCACTCCTGCGAGTTGTGCATCAGGGAACGGTTTGTTATGCTACCTCGAATAGCCGCCATAAAATCCAGCATTTCTAAATTCAGGGGCGTGGAGTTTTACATTGTTTCGGACTTTCAAATCCTTCAGAGAAACAAAAATAAACGATGGTCTCGCTTAAAAATTCCTTTTACAAACTGCAAGTAAAATAGGTTGTGTTTTGAGTGATGGGGAAATCCTCAACATATACTGTATATAGGTATTCGGGACTGAAATCATTCATACATACTTAGCTTCCTAAGATTTTCACTCCCTCTCTCTCATTTCTTTTTTCCTAAAATTTGCTTACTAAAAGTTTCACTCCTTCTTCTCTCATTTTTTTTCTTTTTTCTTCATTCATAGCTAGCTTTTTCTTTCGCAGGCAATATTGTGGATACAGTGTGGGAACATACCTAGTGCATACATTCCCCGTTCTCTGCAGTCAACACTAAAGGGTCCCTTCTCTTCGCTCTCTCTGGGTCTCATTTTTTCTCGACAGGAAGCTCTGAACTAACGAATCCTTTGATCATGCGCGGTATTTTTGGGCATCTTCAGAGACGAAGTAGAGGGACGTGAAACAATTTTAACATGTGTTAACGAATGCGAAACGCCTTCTTTTATGTGCCAAGTGCGAATAAAATATCCCTCTTCGCATTAATTAATAACTGAATCCGATTGTTAAATTTTGTTATTTTTTTATTTCACTGTTCAGGATCTTGAGCAAAATATTTCAGGACATGAAAATATTCAACGCAATTTCGTTACATAGAGGACTAGTAGTTTCAGCGAGAGCAAGGTAAATGTGAAGCTTGGTTTCTTTCTATGGCGAGATTTAGTTTTTTAGTATTTCCCTAAAAATTAATGAGTTCATTAGGGGCAAAATGAATGATCTAATGAAATTTATTTTTATGCTGAGCTATTAGGACCTCAATTGTTTGTTTCTTCCTACCTCGTTGAATTTGAACTTTGAGTTTCTTACGTAACTGTTTTCTAAGGCTGAATATGTCTCTCCTTGTTAGTTTCAGTGGGCATCTCCGTAGAATTCGTCTTCGTTGAGATGAGTGAACAGGTTTATGTTAGAGATTATAATTGATGTGTAACTTTTTCATTTGCATTAGTATTTTCTTCATCCGTTTAACAAGCTTGTTTCTGAAACTAAATTTTACTTACCAGCTTCTCGTTCAGGAGTCGATTGAAAAGAGCTTGATAATCGTCGAAACTTGTCATTACTCGAAAACTGATAATTAGTTGAAGTTGAAAAATGGCAGCACAATGTATTGGGAGCAACTGTCGGGCGTGTTGAGGCTGGGCGGCTGAGAACATGGCCACGACATGCCGAGGTCTCTGTACAGGTGAAGTGAAGCATGTGCGGCCGACCTGAACAGACCTCGATCCCACGTACGGAAGTGTTGTCTCCAGTTCAGAGTATGTACCGTTCGGTTGTACATTATGATCATACAATATGTACTGCAAATCACAGACTCGTTCGGATCGTATGCATTTTAGAGGTTGAACGGGGCTGTCCGTCGGTGTAAGTTGGGGACTTGGCTCTCCTCGCGGGGTAGAAATGACCCGCCATGCAGCCTCAATTGCCGTGTGCACGCTTACCTGTTGGCTGGTAGGAGCTGCGTGTGGTGTAGGAGCTGCGTGTGGTGTAGGAGCTGCGTGTGCGGGTAGGAGCTGCGTGTGAGGAGCTGCGGTGGTTTGAGCTAAGAAATCATTTTTAATGCGTGAAAATGAAGTTCAAACCTAGACTATAACCCAAAGCTTTGCTGGTATTGTGCATTAGATGCGGGTATTATGGCCACGTAATAAGGTTAATAATAAGAATTGCGCATGTAATTCATAAAAAATTTGATGAATCTCCTAGTGCGGGCACACGCAGCTACTGCTGACTTGCGATAAGTTTTCTTCTTGTATCCGAGAAATTCCATCTTCAATTATTTCAGTTTGATTTTGCATTGGACTAAATTTCGCCAAAATTTGCACCAAAATTGAATTTATTTGGATACTTAGGATTCTTGTTCGATTAGGGCTCTTAGTTTCTGTGTATTGCAGTATCTTTTAGAAAATATATTTATTTAAAACTGGTTTATGTCTGTATCGTGAACATGTATTATAGTTTCAATGTACACGGAAGGTTGAAACGTAAAGCCTTAACGTATGAATGTATTTTATTTTTCAATTTTTGTTGCAAGTGTTTCAAAGGTTTTTTACAACTCGAACAATTTATACGTTTTAGTGGTGTTTTAACGATACATACAGACTGCATTCCGACGGTTCAAACTTCTTAAATTGATATCTAATGAAGCAACAGTTATGTAGATGGAGTTTGTCTTCAGCTGCTCAATTCGATACAAAACGATCTTTCAAAAGCGCACATTTTTCCTCATTCCCACGGTGACAACGTCACTCTCTTGTACTCCCACTTCGTGTCCGTATCTCTGCATCGAAGTATCGGAACAGCAGGAACATGGATCTCTGTTTGTTGAGGACGGGTCGTGCAGTACAGCCACACAAGTTGTGTATGGGAGCAGAGACGCCTCGATGGCCCTTTTGGCGTGTGAATAACAAGAGGCGGTGCCGTGCTGGCAGCATGGAAGTAACTTGTTTAGTGAGCAGCTAACGCAATGCGAGGTGCGGGCCACAGGGGCCGTCTGCAGTGCGGACAGCAGGCCGTGTGGTCCTGCTGTGCTCCTGCTGGGGTCCTGTGGGGTGGTCGGTGCTGCAGCTCGGGCGGGGTGCTAAATGGGACACTGGGTGGGACACTGG
>VOMN01032407.1:0-12022 GCA_014899125.1 Orchestia grillus | reverse complement strand
CAACAGAAAAAAAAACAGATCGAGACGTGACATAACCTAGTTGAACTGATATATTGTGTCAGCTCTTTTGGGTTGAGTTTCAAGTAACTTATAATTATTTACACGAATAATATGTGAAGAATGTAGGGCTAACACTTTCTTTCCGAAGGGAAGCCAAGGCCTCCATGATTTCACAAAAAAACGCCGGTGCAGCCGGGATGCAAACCTAGGGGTACAAACTCGAGAACGCCGCACGAAACCATTGCACCATTGAGCCCCGTTTTTATGCGGCTTATATTTCACTCAGGAGGTTGTCTTAAGTTGTATTCTTTCACATTTTGTCCTACAGGTTGTCTTTCTGAGCGAATCGTCGTGGACCCACCGTCATCCAAAAGTGACGTACGTGGACCATTCGGCGCTCGTACCCAGTTCTGCCGACCAGCCAGCTGTGATCGACAATCTGATGCACGTGTTATTATTCTTGAGAAAAAGTATCGCGCTATACACTGAAAATCTGTTCGATGACCCCGTCTTTCAAGATCTTTACAAAATAAGGAAAGAATTTGACATAATCATCATCGACGACTTGTTGTTCATGGTGAGTGACTTGAGCTATTCCTCATTACACTGTAGCTTACGTCCTATAGAGCTTCGAAGTGTTTCGAATGCAATCCAGCCTCGGGTGTCCTTAACAATCCTTTATGTTTCGACATCGAAGCCGGGAATTTCAATCACCACTGGGCTGTTGCCGCATTTCAAACCAGGCAAGGCACAATTCGTGCGCTGTCCTTTCTTCATCTTAACTTAAGTTACCGTCGAACTATTACGAAATTACATTGGGAAAAAATTACCATATTATTAAATTATATTGTACGTTCAGCTTAATTTGAATCGTTTGAATAACACTTCCTAAAATGCATTGCATCATTAATTTTCAATGATGCAAGTACATAGTCCTGCGGTTAAGGTTTCGCTCTATGAAATAAATCTGTTTCTCTCTTACCCATCACGTTTTCTCCTGGTAATGAAGAATTTCGACCGAACTCTTGCCTTCATACCTCACAATCACTCATCTCATTGTTCATTACTCTAAACGTAAATCTTTAAATGCTCCTACCGTAACCCGTCCATTATCAGAGATAAATATTTTTAGATTGGAAAGATTTTCTACGATGATATTATTTATCTATGAGCATTGTTATGTCACATTACTTCGGTTAATGTATTCTCTTTGCTTATTTTTTTAGACATTATGGAGCATGAGAAAGCTCTATGGGTCTATTTTAACTGATTTTGAACCTGCGTAAAATTTTAAGAGAATCGTGCGTAGAATATTTTTTCGCCTTCTACGTCTTACTTTCGAATTTAGAGCGCCAAATTATTCCACCTGCACAACATTACTCTTATTAACTCTTTATTAGGCTCCTAATGATATGGAATGCACTCTGATTGACTAAAAATTTAGCTAGCGCAATATAGCCTGGAACTATTATCCTCTATCACTAGGTTCGTGGGAGAACATCCGATGAAAGCTAAAAGTTACGTGCGTCTCTGATGTTACTCAAAATTTCACCGGTAAGCACGACTATTACTTAAAAGCTTTTCCAGCAGTTTTAGCAAGCAGTCAACAATTTGAACGGCAGCGGCCTTCAATGATTAATTATAAAATTGCATCGATTGATTAGGTGAACTTTCATACGTCGACACCCTTATTCTCCGTCCATCATTATGCATACATATTTTTTGAAAAGTTTTATTTCCTTTAACTCTGGAAACATTGCTTTACGAGCCTTAATTTTTTCTGGTGTACGTTTTCTCCCGAGGTCTAAATACGACTACGAGATAGTTTGAAGCATGAAATTCAAATACTTTTATGGTCAGACTCAAATTTTGCCGTGTGCGACTGGATCATTACACTCACCTTAAATCAGTAAAAACATATTTATTGCATTTAGTTATCGTAATTCACTCTCTGGGAATCTCTGCCGCTTTGAATGTTCGAAGCTTCATTCCAGTCAAAATAGCTTGTGGAAAATGCAATGCAAATATTTCCTATTTAGAATGAAAATATAATTTCCTCTCTTTGTCAATAAACAATTCTGGAAATTTTGAATTTGAGGGGGCGGATATTGTAGTGTTAAACATTAAATCTTTACGCATAATGCGCAACTCTATCCTTGCGTGTGGCGAGTTATGCAAGAAATTTGTTTCTTAAATTACGCTAGCTTTTATCTATCCTAAACTTTCAAGGGTTGGTCTCTCATGGGTTAAAAGTTTTATCGAAGATTTTATTTCTTATTAATAAGTTTTTATTATCATTCTCTAATATAGTCGCTAGCAAATTTGTTTCCTACTGATCCGCTCAGGCATTTCCAATAACGTAGGAACGTATTCGATTCTTGTATGATTCACAAACCTGCGTTGAGGGAAAGAACCTTTATTAATTCCAACGCGTTTTACCTTTGGGTTTTCAATGCCTTACAACTACTGGCGTGATGAAGGATGTCAGGAATGTGTGGCTTAAATTTCCTTTTCCGAGGGAAATACTCCTTGGTAACGTGAAACTGCCTTCCTGGGCGGGCATCGAAACCAGGTTATTTCGATTACATCGCCACGCTACCACAACGCCATGGAGCCCACTGATTAAAGCCCACTTTAAAGTCAATATAATATTAGATGTCTTGCAAGCCAACATACCTGAAGCTTTTCCAGGACTGAAATTCTAGCTAGAGAAATGCAATTATGAAACAATGTTTGAAACTTTACATTAAAATTATGAATGGCACGTGACCAAAGCATTCAACCATTTTTTCTCTGAAACAATTTTCACTCGATAGTTATGGTATTTTCACGGTCAATTACTTATGAAACATTCTGAACGTTTCGAGAAGAAAAATCAACTTGGTTCGGCATGGTAATTGGACGCTGGTCACTGCTGAACCGTGGTATCATTCAGTCGCCTAAGGCGCGTCATGCCGAAAGTCAAAGAAGTCTCCAATAACCACGGAAGCAAATAGTTCAGCTTCAATCTCAAGGAATATTGTCCGGAAAGATTTCTACGAACATTAATGTGCCGTACCCTACCGTTAGTTCAATTATTCGTAATTTTGAAAAAAAACACGGCGCAACTTTTAGCATACCAAAGCTAGTTGCTCCATGATAGATTGACTTTTAGTCTCGTCGACTTTCGATGAGGAAGATTAGAGATGAGCATGTGATGACTCGTAACGAGTCAAAAGTTGATCTGGAAGCTTTCGGGACAAAACTGGGTGACAGAATCTTTAGTAGAGGACTTCACAGCCATGGGATCAAATCTTTAATTCCCACTGCAGCGTAACTAGCAAATTACAAGTGGTCCAAGCTTTGCGAAAGAAAGCTTGGAGATAGGACATGCATTTTGTAATACGGTTTTTTGGTCTGATGATACTAAGATTGAATTGTTTGGTCGTAGCTTCGATCGCCATGTGTGTAGGACACGAGGAACAGCCTGTGAATGACATAATTCCATCCCAACCTTGAAGCACGGAGGAGACAGTATAATAGGTAGGGGTTGTTTTACAGCGTACGGCACTAGTGCACTTCCTATATTTGATGGGAAGATGGATGGGCCCATGTACCGTCAAATGTTAGAGTAAAGTCTCGTTTCAAGTGTGAAGGGCTCATTCCAAAAATGTAAACGTAAATACCAGAAATATAACGACCCTAAGCCCCGAGAAAAATTACCATCTGAATGCTTTATATCAAATAAAATCAATATCCTCACGGGGCAGGCCAATCCTTGATCTGAATTCTTTCGAACCTTTTTGAGGGACACAGGAAAAGAAGGTTTATCATTGAAGTCCAATGAATCTTGAATAGCTGGAGAAAATATACACCGAAGAATGGGCTGATATGGTACCACAAGCTTATGAACGTTTAATTCCATTCTAGGAAAACTGGCTCCGAGTAGTAACTGGCTTATTGCCAATAAAGTTTTAGCAACTATGCATTCAACATAGAAAACTGGTGATTGAACACTTTAGTCTCGCGCCGTTTGTTTTGAATGTAACTGAGATCATACACACGTGTGAATAGAAACTTTGTTTAATATTTTTATTCTGCATTATCAAAAGTATATTCTGTGTGCGTTCTACGCTAATTAGCTAACCAAATGTTGAAGAAAAAATTTAACCTTGTATGTAAAATAACTTCTGTTTAATTACTGTATGTTAAATCGGTGTATAGGAACACAATTCAAACACATGTATTTGGTTCGGTAGATGGGAACACAATTCACACACCTATATTCATGTCAGTTGATAGAAACATAATTCATGAATCTATCTTAGGTTTGTTAGAGGGAATCACAATTCACTACCCTAGTTCGGTTGAACACAGTTCACGTGCTTGGATTATTATTGGGGCATTTGTGTTTGTGCGAACTGTCGATTGAAATGTTTCTGAAAGTGCTCTATATGGTACATAATAGTTTGTGAATAAGGGTCAAAAAATTGCAAGTACGGAATAGACATTTGTAATCTTATGAAGATTTAAAGTAGATTCTATAGTTTTCTACTGCCTCCTATGTTCAAGGATTTGATTAGAGTAAAAATTTCTTAGGCTGGATACCCTAAATTTCCAAAATAGCGTCTATATATGCTTATTCAACTTAGAATGCAATTAATTTCATCTCCTCAATTCAATAAGTTATAACTTATTCACTAAAATTCTATTAGATAGAATGTAAAAACGCCAATCCCCATATCAGTTGTTCAAAATTATCTGCATATTATGAGAAAATATAACAGTTCAGTGAGTGAATTACAACTTGAGAACAATTGTAATTTTTCAGAGTTGCTGGGCTTGGAGTAATTCACTAGGAACGAGTGGTTCAAGATTCCAATGCATTTCTCATAAGCTAAATGGACTGCAAATTAATTCGAGGGACGTTCTTTGTTAGAGATCGAACACCGATTCAAGTTTGCTGGTTCCACTCTGACTTAGACCTCACATTTTGAATTAAGAAACCCGAAGCAGCAAGTGAAATTTAGTTATGGTTTATATGTTGTACAACTTACACACTCTACTGGGAAAAAACACGGATAGGTCTACTTCCCATTTGTAGAATTTTCTGAGAAAAAATATGGTAATCCTCAGCCAGAAATATAGAAGAATATCCTTAGGAAAATGATCACTATGCTATTTCCTAACTGCTGATCTGGTTCTACAGGCTCTCTATCCTTTTGTTCACGGTACAACTTACGCTATACTTTCGACATCAACGCTGCATCCATACGCAGGAGCAATTTTCGGTAACCATCTAAACCCCGCGTTCGTTTCGAGTTATGCGGAGGAGTTTCCCCAGCCCTACTCGACGTGGCATCGCTTCAAAAACTGGTTCAACACACTCACGATGTACTTCATCTACAGATACTTAATCTCTAACTTGGCTGAGTCTGAGGTAAGGAAAACTTTATTGTTACTCGCTCCGTGCGTTAGGTTGTTTCCTAGTTAGGTTAGGTTTAAATTCGGAGACAAACTCGTTTTATGGAGTTGGATAAGCTTGCATCATGGCTGCTCTCTCATTATATACCTACTCGGATTGTTGGTTTTAGTTATTCAATGATTCAAGTATAAGGAATTTCTTTAAACGCAAGTAAAATATGCACTTTGACGCACAAGCAAACCAGTACGCAGTAGAAGAATGAATGGTTTCGTTTGGTCACCCATGGCCCTATACGCAGGGGACGTGTTTAAAACACAATGGCTCTTTGGCCGACTGGTAAGCTACTAATGTCTTTGACAACTGAGGTATGCAACTGCTGCAATACCCTTGTACGGGGGAAGTTTGATAATATACGAGTATACCTGAACATACAAGTGAAGAAGAACATTTGGTTCCTATAATCAACACCTTCATGACTGGAGAAAGTATATTCATCGATTAAATTTTTCTCAAGTGTAAGTCATGTGATAGTCTTAGTTTTTGGACACTGTTATTGAATTTTAATTTATGAAAATTAGAAACTCCTTTAATTTAGAGTTATCTTAATGTCGCATATGTGACCAGTCCAAGATCCGTTCGGCTTAAACTTTCTTGGCTCTCAGGTGTAGAACACATCATTTGATACGATCCGTATGCCTTTTACCACCCATAGCGGACATATTTAACAGCATCCTCTATGGGAGTGTTAAGCGTTTGCATGAAGTGAACAAATTAGCCTTTTGTGAGTGCTAGCGTTGCTCGCCAAACGGCGATTAGTTTTACGATATTTAGCTCATATGATTATCTGGTGACTGATGACTCTTTTTAGGAACACAACCCAATCGTACAACGTGGTACGTCTCTACTGCAACTAGGCAGTTAGTTATGAACACGTGACCTTTGAGAGCCGCTTTCAAGTTTATCAGATTTGTAGACTAGATTTATTATTGTACTAAAAAGGAAAATGAACGATTCAACCATGAAGGTCATTTTCAACATCTAGATTTTCAAACAGATGTTTAAAATGGTCTTTATGGTCGAAAGGTTGATTTCAATTTCTAATATATTGATAATTCTGGTCAATAAATATGATAAGCTTTCCAGCGGCTTTCCTCGATCCTGCGGTCATAATAAGAATTGAAAAACATTAATGCAAAAAACAAAACATTAATAATATCTAGATCATTTAATTCTTCGATGAACCGATTGATATTATTTGCTCGAAATTATGCAAAAATTTAGAACATGTAGTACATACTTGGTTTTGTGTCCTTTTCGCTATGGGCCAAATAAAGTCATTCACATTTAATTAGTTAAAATGAGAAAGTGCGAGAAATGTCAATGTCGCAAATACTGTGCCCATGAAACTACAACTATAGGTGCAACGTCATAAATTTGTTATTATTTAGTTAGTGAAATTGTCTTTTCTCCATAGATTCTGCTATGTTCGTTCGCGGAACCAATCCAAGGGTTTTGAATGTTCTGCCCATCGTCAAAATTTTTTGCTGTAAAACCATTGATTTCTAAAGTTCTCTTCATTCGAGTAAAACAATTCACAGTACTTGAAGGTAGAACATTCTAGCGTACGATGTACGTACTCTTAGTTCCAGTAAGATCAATTTTTGCCTTCTAAGTTTGTTTCTATCATAAATGAAGTTCACAGTAGTAAGCACGATGACTTCCAAAACGTGAGGAAACCTTCCTCGCGTTCCTAGAATTCTTATCTCCATTGATATTAGTGATACAGGATCGTTTACGACAGATGCAATTTACGGCATCGTCGTATTACATTTGTTTACAATTATATCTCATGTGGGTTGGGCTTTTCTCCTCGTTAAAAATGTTTTATGGGAGAGCCGTCCCTATCATAGAGCACTACATCGATTTCAAAGAACAACTGTTCTATCTCTTCTATTTGCTTCGTATAATAAAGGGGGTTCTGTTACCTACGTCACAATAATTTCTTTCATAATCAGGTTGCCTCTCGCTTCCCTTCCGTACCTCCATCACACGTGGTTCTGAGCAACGCCAGTCTCTACATGGCCATGATGGACTTCGCGCTCGACGGCCCCTTCCCAATCCTTCCGCTTGTTGTGCCCGTCGCTGGATTGACGGTGAAGCCCGTTAAACCGCTGCCGAAGGTTACAAATTGAAGCTCAGAGGCACTTTATTTATTTGATAAAATTAAAACACAAGAGTACAGAAGAATTTTCAAGTCGTGGATTCATTTCATAGTTGAAAGAGGTGAAATAATAACCCGGCAGGTAAGCGAACCCTGCATGATGAGATAATAGCCGGATGGTGAATAGTTGATCTTTGCATTAAATATGTTTTTTTTTCTAGGACTTATCCGAATTTCTGTCGGGTGATACCCCTGCAGTTTACGTTTCTTTTGGATCTTCATATGGACACAGCGAGCAGTTCTCCCAAGTCTACAAAGATATATTCTTCTCTGTCTTCTCTCGACTCCCCTACAAAATCCTTTTCAGATTTAATGAACATCCAAAGCAGAATTACCAGAATCTTTTCATCCGAGACTGGCTCCCTCAACAGGACATTTTAGGTGAGCTTCGTTAAATAGATAACACCAAATTTAGTTGCTTGACATCATCGGGCATCCCAGACAGATACAAGTTTTAAAAATGTTCAAGTCATAAAGTAAAATAAACTAAAGTATAACAAATTTGAAATAGTTAATGGTTTAACGATTTTTAAATGTCATGCCATTGAAATGGCACACACACTGTATGTTGCATTCGGGTAGAAAGTGAACGGTTAAATACTTATTTTCATTGTAGCTCCATGATCCAGAAGAAATTAATTTACATCAGAATCAACTTCGGAATTCGTGTGGGAATCAGTATCTTAGTGGCAATTTATTTCTATAACACGGACCCGAAATGAGCGTCGATAGGTACTTGGTTTTAGTTCAAAATTTTCAATTATAAATTTGATCAATTTTGAAACATTGATCGTCTGCTATAAAACCGTCATTGGTCAGCTTCACACTCGATAGTTGAAATAAACGTGAACATCGACTGATCAAAATCAATTTCCAGGACATCCGAATGTAAAGGCTTGCCTCAACCACGGCGGCGTGATGAGTGTGCACGAGATTACGAGCCATGGGGTGCCTATTCTTGGCTTTCCTTTCGTGCCTGAGCACAGAAGGATGTTACAAGGCCTAGTCCACGGCGGGCAGGGGCTCATAATCGAGTGGTCGGAACTTAGCGAACAGAAACTCACCGAATCTATCATGGAAATAATGGAAAACCCGAGGTAAGCTAATAGGCATGTAGGGCTTTCAGGTGAAAATATTGAAAATCCTAAGGTAAGTTTATTGGCATGTACAGCTCTTCGTTGCTCGCACTAGAGAGTCCTAGGTACGCTGATGAACTTTTTGGTAAAAATGATGGAACAAATGGGTGAGCTGATAAACATGTAGTGTATTTTGGAAGAAGTAGTGAAAAAACAGGTAAGCTGATAAACATGTCCCGAGTTTGGTGGAAATAATAGAAAATCGATGGTAGGTTGAAACAGTGTAGTATGTTTTGATAGAAATAATAGAGAACATAAAGTGCACTGATAAACATGAAGTGTATTTTGACGGAAATAATAGAAAATCCAAGGTAAGCTGATAAACACGTAGCGCTTCTTGAATTGAATACTTCGATGTTACCTGTCACCCCCACCCGTTGCGAGCTATTGAATGATGCAATTTGACTCCTGCTATCTATCCTAGAATTAAGTTCTGTTGAGACGGATTTAAACGGTCTTGCATTTATAGCACATTTTTCTTCAGCATTCTTCCACTGAGATAACATTTCTTGCCCATCTGCCATGGAGTTGGAAAGGTCTGATTTTCTTCTCACCAACAATGACGCATCCGAATTAGTTTCAATCGTGCATGAACAATCAAATTTAGTTGTGGATGATCAAATCGGGATCATTAACATTGGATAGTGAAAATCTAAGTCTGCAGCATTCCATTGTAGTATCTCAATTGTAAGGATTAGTAAAATTTAACGAGTCGTACAGTAATAAACTTCCTTATTCCGAAGTTAAAACTCACCCTAATACTTCGACAGCGATGTGTACACGAGATTATCCAAACTAACTTCATCAAAGGAGTAAAACATACGAGTATAAATTTTCAAGTTTTCATTAAATTTGTCTGCATTACTCGAATATGCAAGTTAAGATTCCAGGAAAATTAATTGGATAACCAAATTTGTGACACCAAAATCCTCAATTGAAAACTCACAACATAGATATTTGCCAACATGAAATTATTCCTGTTTGGTTCCTGTAGAATATGTTCTTTGTATAATGATGACTTTCGGAGAAACATATGAATGATATACAACGCTTATCTTGAAATGAGATATTTTGCGGTTGCTTCTATTTTGGCATCGCCTTCACCTTTAGGGTAGACCGAGTTTTGTGGTCACACGGAAGGATTTTCAATGTTCATCATGGTTATTTCTGCGTCGTCAGCAGGAAACGAAAGAAATCTTTCATTTCTGCAGTGGACCATATAACAAAGCACAAAAGCGGTGATACGAAAAGGAGGCGTCGACCGTTTGTATGGGCGGAATAAATTGAAAGTCCAAATGATATACGAGTAAGTACTGATGACTCCGTCAATGGACGGGTGGGCTTCACCAGCATTTCTCTTACCGATGATTGACAATTCCGCTTTGTGCATAGTAGTGCGTGCGTACCGGACGGCGAGGGCAACTGTTTCAGGGAAATATTTATCAGCAAATCATATCATATCAGGACGCTCATTCTGGCTCTGAACCGAAAAATTTACTTGGAAAAAGACTCCGGGCGGGGACCTGAAGGAACGAAATGATTCTCCTGAAAATAATGTGTCGCATCGATTTAATGAAATCCATGAGGCTCTAGGTTAGGTTGCTCTCGTTGTAGTGGATGAGCGTAATGATCTCATAAGGTAGTACAAGTAACAATACTTTTTCTTCTACGCCGCTCGTCGTGTAACAGTGTTGTACGGGTTAAAGAAGCAATCCGGGAGTGCCGCTCGCTGCAGTAACCCCCATAATGCCTCCTACGGTAGAGCATGTGATGATAGCCCCTACACTTGACATCATCTACTTTTTTAGCACATTACATATGCATCTTCACCCCCACTTCTCACGGTTTTATGGGTCGCTTCCTACGTAAGCACAGGCAATTGGCGGTATTGTCGTTGGCTTGCCCTTTCTGATGACATTAAATTTACCCACTGGTGATGCCCTCTAATCGTAGATAGTAATCTGTTTCATACCATAGACATTGTACCATCATTTAGGAAGTTCATACTTCCTGCATGGTCCCGCTCGAGAAACATTCCCTTTTTCAAAGCGTACTACAGAGATCTAACAAAATCCTTGCAACACGTGGTGAGTAAAAGCACTCTCTTTGCGGAAATGAACTCTGATCCTACAGCTCGTACCGTTGGTGGGTGACTGGGCTGATCCTTCAGGAGAATTTCTGGCACCGCATCACCCAGCCTAGTTGAATACTTGGAGACGTTAGGTGGGTAGGATTTCATTCTCTTACCGTGCAAAGACTGTTCATTTCTGGTATTGGGTACCGAAACAGTGGTATTTGAGAAGTGTACCTGATGAACTCAACTAAAACGAAAAAAATTAAAACTTAGCATAAAACTTTGAAACTAATGATTTCAAAATGCCTCCTAAGTCGGCGCTTTTATTTCTATGGTATTAAGTAAGCGGGAATGAATCATTGCTGGAAACTTTAAATACGATTTAGACACAATGTTGAGCGACTACTACCCTTTTGTGAAATCTTACTGTAGTGTCATAGGCGAATGATGAAAGCTAGTTCAATCGGACCCAGATATGTATGATAGGTGAACCTATTCCACCAATGCCATTGATCATTGATTGGGCAATCACGAACGCAGATCCTCATTGTTATGGCCTAGCTCTGCTATAGCGTTACTCCTGTATTAGCAAGCACGTATTGCTCCTTCTGCTTTCAGTTAACTTCCCTTTATTGCTTTAGTGCCAAATATTTATTCGAAATTTCTACATTTGAAATTCGTACTGAATCACCGCTGTTTGCGATTGACTACTCCTGGAACTAAAATTAATCAGTAATTTTCATTGACTTATTTTTGCAATCGATACTAATATTATTCTTTCATCATGACTGAGAGTAAGGATTTTTATTCAGTCACCTGTGTGATGCTTTATGCTCAATTTATTTAACTTGAAATCGTCAATCATATCAGAATATCAATTACATTTCTTGAGTAACTGGAATTCCTAATTTGAATCATTGACCTAACACATTCTATTCCCATTCTGGGCTTTAAATGGCTAAGGAATATTTATGGGTGTTGCTACACAGCTTGCTCTCTTATTACACCCAATTTCTTTGATTTGATGTTAGTGGCAGTAAAAAATAAGTATGTTCAGTGCGTTGAGTCAATACCTTTGTTTCAATATCTTTGTTTCTTAAGCTGAATTTATTCGAGATTTCAGAAGAATTTCATTTAAATCCATTATTTTTTCAGTTACTGCGATCGCTAGCAAGAGTGGATCAATA
>VOMN01032404.1:0-27169 GCA_014899125.1 Orchestia grillus | reverse complement strand
AGGCCCAAACAACTTCAAGATATTCAAGATATTCAAGATCTAACAGTCGCCCGATGCTTTACTATCATCAAATACTCGCAAATTAATTAATTAGGAATTTTGAAATTCGTATTATGTAACAAATTTAAAATTCTGTATAAATACCTATTCCGAAAAATTTCCTGAGTTCTAACGACAACGATTTTAAGAAATAGCTAGACGATTATAAATGCGAGCTCGCATAATAAGTTAAGTTTTTTATGTCAAGAGTAAACCCCTTCAGGAGGATTGTGTGCTGATAGTCCTGTATCCATTCTAGTCTGCACACTTCAGGGCATATCGCTTCTCGAAATATCACTAGCTGCGCACTGCGAATTCTGCCTCGTTTACTGCAACACAGTTGATAGGTTTGTTGGTGACCGTGGGTAAGGCATTCTTTCCTTTGCGTTGTCTTTTCACCCTCGTATCTTACTTGGAGATCACCGGAGTGGACTCCATATATTGTGACTTAGTGCCCTTCACAGGATATGTTAAATACCTGATGAACTCATACTCTCAGGTATTTATCACAGTAAGCTGATTTTTACTATTCGCCTTTATGAACTTGAGGGCTTGGCGTACTTGTCCCTACCGAATTGCAATAGTCTTTGATGCCTGAAAGTTTTTCTTTATCTTTGTGTGGACATTTTCTGTTTTTCGTGCTTTTCTATTCTGGCTCTTTGTATCCGTGGGACAGTCGCCACTGTTAAGGCCGCTCGAGTCCCAATCATGGATTTATGTCAACAGCCTCACGGCAACTATAGCTTAAAATTTTTAGAAGAACCTTTCCGATTAGTTCGCTAAGTATCAGTAATAATCATAATGAGGCAAATGACCACTGGTCCAAATATTTTTACGGGCGAACGAAGTAGTATTTTCACTATTATTTATATAATGTCAGATAACAAAGCAAAAGATGAGAAATTGTATTTTTAGCTAGTAAGCACTAATTGGTCGACTTTTTGAAGTTGTCAACGAACTAAGTTTTGGGATTAAATTCTTCAGCAATGGTATATATCAAATGTAGATATATTTAACCCCTAAATGAATTACGCCAAGAATTCCGGTCGCCGTGGTTTTCCATTCACACGGTCACTGCCCTTCATACGGTCACTGCCCTTCACACGGTCACTGCCCTTCACACGGTCACTGCCCTTCACACGGTCACTGCCCTTCACACGTCACTGCCCTTCACACGGTCACTGCCCTTCACACGGTCACTGCCCTTCACACTGACCGTGTGAGTGTGCACCACCGGCCTTCTCGGGATAATTCGTTCAGGGGGTCAAGTCTTCACGATCGAATCCCAGCTTATCAAAGATGGCACGTATGCTATTCACAATAATCTTGTTCAACTGTTTTCTAAACTGCTAACAGTTATAAATCATATAGTATGAAACTCTGATCATCTTGCTTGCTTGGTTACTTGCCTGTTAGTAACTGTGCTCATTTTTCAGTAATAACATAGGGCAGGAATTCAAAACTCAACTCTCAGTAATGAAACAAGGGTTTTCCCCCAATGCATCATAATCGCAGTTCATTGGGACTAAAATGAATGAATTTATTCCTTTGGCTTCCGATATTTGTCAAGAAAAAAAAACTACAAATTCAAACGTGACTTTAAAACAATATGAATCTCAGCCGCATTGTAATCTGTATCATCGAATTTTACTTTTTGTGTTGTAACAATGCATACAATTCTCGACCATTAGACTGTTTATTGTATGTTGGCACCAGGTACGCGCTGTCCGGCCTAAACATGAGCGAGTGCGACTACGACGGGCGGACCGCCCTCCACCTGGCGGCGTCTGAGGGCCACCTCGACGTGGCCAAGTTCCTCCTCGAGAAGTGTCGTGTCAATGTCACTCCTATGGACAGGTCAGTTATGCTTCTGCGTGCGTTTTCCTATAGCATGAAATGACGTTGGAGTGCAGTAACTTTCCCCACTTAGGTCTGTAGTCTACGGAGTACACTTGCCGAGCTTCTGTATGTGAAGAAATTGTGAGGGTAGTGGTTTTTAACTTCATTCTCTCTAGGTCACAATCGAACTTTCAATTGATGCATGGGTATAAATTTTACCCTCAGTGATGTATTTCGTGAAGCTGTCTAATGTTCGTCGAAGCGAGGCTTTTGATTCTTTTTCAAATTTCAAATTGTATGAAATTATCATATACTAATATTTGCGCTCTGCTAAAAAATGACGGTGCAAATGATGTCGATTCCTTAAATTTTTATCATAGTAGGACATTCTTTTAGCGTGTAACATCAAATTAAATTACTTTAAACACTTAGCCAAGATGCCCTCATATTTACAGTAAATCTCATGGGAAATAATGTAATTTTTTGCATCACTGATACGGACTGCCTTCTCTGACATACTTCCACTGATTTGGAATACGTACCCGAGTATCTGAACTCGAGAATTTTCTCCTAATTCCCAAAGACGCGGATACCAAACAGATAAACACACACAGAGTATTAGTAGGATAGATGATTAGCTTGTCTCTTCAGGAGTTAAATCCATGTTGCAAATGGCAGCTAAAGCGACGTTAGCTCTAGAATTACAGTAGGTAGGCATCATTTATCTTTTTATTTTATTCTCGTAAAAGCGGTTTTCCGCATCGTGCCACCGATTGCTTGCACGTATTTCTATAATGTAGTAAATGTGTTTTATATACAATTTTTCCTTTCTTAATATTTATTTGCTGCCAGTGTTCGAACAAGGAATGCTGGTAAAACTGATGCTATAGTAAAATCCAAAATGAAGTCTCCTGATACGGCGAAATAGGTTCATGTTTATACAAATCCTAATTTAGTACTACGGTTTTTAACACACTGTAGCTGCTATCAAATGAAAATAGTTTATCATAAATGTCGAAACCAACTTTGTAAGCACAACTTTCTTCCGTGACTCTAGGGTGTAACAAATGACTCGAGAGCCGGCAATCTTATAGGGCGTGGAATACTTAAACTTTGCGTTCTTATGTGAGAATTGATTGTGAATTTTTTTATCAATAATTGTCAGATTAGCATTCCGAATTAGCATCAGTGGTAACAGCGTGCTTAAAAACATTATATTGTTAGGATAAATTAAATTAAAGTGTGTATTTATAAGAATTATTTCAAGGATTACTAAACCTTTGAAAGTTTACAAATGCAAATAAAGATACCAAATTATGATTTGGTCTAACGGACGACTGCTACTAGAACGATTTAAAAATTTTCATGCTTTTTCTTGAGTACCGTTTCGCAATTTCTGCTTCTTCCTTCTCAAAGTCCCCGCGGAAAATTATCTCACTGTTTTCCTCTTCTCTCTAATATTCCAGCACGGAAATTGTTACGCCATATGCCTCTTCTACATGCAACGGGTTTCAACAGCCTTCGCTCAATATCAATATTTTACCGAGAACACTATCGCGTTGGTACAAGTTTGAGCCACTAGTCACTAGTCACAAGTTTGAACCACTAGTCACTAGTCACAAGTTTGAGCCACTCGTCACCCCGACAAATAACACCGAACAAGTAACATGTTTTTGCTTCTCAGGTGGAAGCGGACACCCGCGGACGACGCCCACCAGTTCGGCTTCACTGAAGTGGAGCAATACCTCCGTGACTACGCCGCCGAGCACCCTGACCAGTGCGGCACCGACGACATGGTCAAGTCTCCCCCGCCTACCATTCCCGAAATTCCGGAGGATAAAATCCCATCTCCAGACTCCACGAAATAGCCATCCTGCTCCGTAGAACCCTGATCTTTTTCAGGAAGGATTTTTGAATCTTTTTTGCTGCTGTAGAGATTGTAATTTAAAGTTTTTGAGTTTTTTCTCTCAAGTACGCGATTGATGTTTGGACATTCAACGACTTAATTATTTCGTCGAGTTGCGTGTTCGAAGCTAACCGTCCTTTGATTTTGTAGCCTATGTTATGAAATCTTTCCCTGTGATCGTAACTGAACTTCATAAATTTATTCATGTGTTGCGAGAAATTTTAAAATTAAGATTGCTGATTTATTTTTTAATTTATACTTTATTTATAATTTAACCATATTTCTCTATTCTGGAAGATATGAGAACTTAGAGAAGTTTGAGAGTATTTGGCTGCCTATGGATTCTGAAAAACAGTACTTATTTTTAGCGTATCTGTGGTTATGATGATGC
The DNA here is from genome assembly GCA_014899125.1 of Orchestia grillus. Taxonomy (NCBI): domain Eukaryota; kingdom Metazoa; phylum Arthropoda; class Malacostraca; order Amphipoda; family Talitridae; genus Orchestia; species Orchestia grillus. The sequence goes on along the minus strand of VOMN01032404.1, from coordinate 22,994 downwards.
CTTCTGGAATGGCCGTATTCTCTGTTTGGTGATGCCTGTTGTGAATATTTCTTGAATTTTGAACGACCAAGCGATGAGGTGTTGCTTTTCCGTGATGATAATATTTGTATGCTGTAATTTAGTTACTAATTGCTAAATATTGTTCACCACACTTCGTTAAGTTCTTGGCCTATCCCGAGGCTTCGAGTTTTTGAATACTTTTCACTATTTCACAGAGAAGTTGCTTCTTTAAAGCAGTAGGGATCTATATTCTTGTGACGGAGTGTTTCATTTACTTCTGCATTTTATTTTCCCCACCTTCCTTCATATGCTAACGGAAAACTGACCTAGCGAGCGAACTAATCGTCTCAAGAGATCGTCAACCCCGAGTTTTGGAGCCTGTACGGGAAATTGTTCTTCACTGTGTAGCGACTGTGGGAAAATTTTCAGCTCTTCTCGATATTGCCTTCTTATCAGCGCGTACCGGTGGTTTACGTGTTTTCAACGCAGAGAGAGTCCAGTTTTTTACTGGAACCTGTAGTGAATTTAATTTCGTATTTTTTTTCTCTCTTTGGAGAAAGTGACTAGGGAATCATGCGACAGCCTTCTTGAAAACGTTTCATAACGTGGTATTTTCTGTACATTTAATGACTCAATTTTTTGTTCCACACACATAGAGGCTCTCTCGCTTTTGCAGTTCATATCATCAGATTAGCAATCGTGGTAAAACCCTTTGTGATTTTCATATCTGCGTTCAGTTATCAGGCAAAATTTGTGCACTGTTATTTTTATTTTTATGATATGATGTTCTGTATTCAGTGAGCCCTTGAAATGCATGTATACTCGCAAGTGTGATCTATATGAACAACGGTGTCCAATTTCTAGCAATACAGTGTGTTCAGTAATAGTAATTCTCACCTCAGTCCAATATAATTTTCAGAGCGAGTATCATTCGCCACAATGAACATACATGGGAGTCATCTATTTTGAATGTTGAGGTGTTTGTATGTGTGCTATGCAGTGTTTATGGCGATTAGCGCTTTTCATGCGTAAGCAGTTCTGTCGCGTTGTTGCTAACGTAAATTGTTATGCGTAACAGTATGATTATCTCGTCTTCCATAGAAGAAATAAATCGACTGTCTCGTGTTGTAGTACGTTCTCGAAAGTAGCTATAGTATACATTGTAGACTAGTTAGTGTTCGTTGATTAGTAGTACTCATACTATTCAATATTTCTGTATTTATGTCAAAGAGACTGATTCATTCTAAGAAATATATTTTTAAATTTCTGACACCGAATTAAGTTCCGCCCACTGAAATATTTTGTACTTGATGATGACCACCTATACTCGTTGAGAGTAGCGAAGTTCGTTTCAAGAGTTTCAAGTTATAATTGTAAACGAAAAACTTTTTGATAATAAATTGAGTCTTTGATAAGATTAAACCCGCTGTGGAAATTTTTCGATTTCATTCATGATATATAGGAGATAGTATTCTTACTGTCGCTTCTGTCTCCAGTGTTGTTTGAGGAGTACTGGAATAATGTGGCAATATGCTTGTACCTTTCGTTTTGTCGTTGAAATGTTAAAATATGTAGTTCTTAGAATACCTATAAAATAATCTTGTCTGTTGCTTCGAGTCGTGAAAAATATTCCCTTCTATGTAATACTTCAAAAAGGAAAAAATTCAGAAGCTCTTAAATCGCTTTACATAATGAACGTAGTAAGAAAACGAATTTCAATTTCATGAAAAACGTCTCTCAGACAGAAATAAAGAAAACTTTTTTTTGTGTATAATACCTGAATTTTATACGGAATGGTGAAGTACCAAACAGTTGACGCAGTTTTGGTCTAGGTTCTGTAGCGGCCACAAAGGTGTGAAGTTATAGACGATAGAATGGAAAGCGTCAAGTTGCCTCCACAATAGCTGACGGTTTTGTGAATTGTTATATCTAATAGGAAGTTAATTGTTGCCTTCAAAACAAAGATCTATTCTTGGAAATCCCTTGAAGCATTCATTTCCATCCCGTGTAAAAATGCTGACTATGCGTTCTCTAGGTATAAATTTGTAGTGCACAGAGGTGAAGCTACTTTTCATGGCAAAGCAGGGGAAGTAATATTTCAAGTTACTTAATTTTCTTGACGTACCCCAGTGTGTACGTTCCTTATGCATTCGTACATAGAACCTTGATATGTCCAAGTGCAAAAACTACCTCAGCTCCGCGATCACAGCTCTGCCCGTCTGCTGCCTCTCGTGCGGCGCTCCACTTATGCACTGCGCAAATTTTACGTACGTGCGAGTAATTTTAGCCACAACTTCCTGCGTCTGAAGCATCAATTTTTTGTATGATGACAGTTTTTATTTGTGTATAAAATTATTTTATTGATGAAATTGAAAAATTTAGTGTGAACTTGCTCACAGTATGCAAGTTAAGTACAGTATTCATTTCAAACTTACCAAATTGGTATGTTCGTCTCGTGTTCTTCATGACCGAATGAGTATGAATCCAGATGCAGTGTAAATATGTTTTTTAGAAATCCTGATATTTCCTTTGTAAAATAAATCATACACGCTTGTTTGTGGTTTCCATCAATATCAGGAGTGTGTTCTTTCAGCATTTTTTTAAAGTTTCATTCTGCTGCATAGGAGACAATGCCGGGTATTTTTGTTTTATTACAGTTTGTACTATGGTAGTCAAGTGAAATTGTGCCGCTTACGGATAGGATACACCCAATGATCTCGAGAGTACGTGGTGACGGGAGGAGAGCTGCCTCTGTGTGAAGAATGCCTAACTTCACTAACTGCAGAGCATTAGCGTCTATGTTTTTGGCTCTATCGCGGTAAGACACCGGTTATTTGACACTGATGAGTTACGATATCCTAGGAGATCCGGGACCTGTGACCTCTAAAGGCTCATTATTCAAATGTCAGTGGAAACGGACTGAAGTATAAAATCTAATGAATTCAGCTAAAAATGGGTAGTGGCTAAAGACGTTTGAATTATAAACTGTGAAACATTGCAACCTGCGCGACACTGTAACCCTCCATTTTAACTCCTTACAGCTAAGCGAATGTCAATGCGATATTCGCCAAGCTAAGTCCTTAAACCGGAACCAAATAAAAAGTTTGTGGGACTATCTAGAACGACAAGTTAGGCGCCAAAAAAGTCGTTTATTTCTAAATCAGTCGCATACACAGTATAGAACCCATCGGGTTTTCAAGTTGTAAGACTACAACCTTGAAAATAAGCGTAGACGTTCCGTTGAAACTTCTTTAGTTGTGATTTTTAATTCACTGGCCTATCGTTTAGTGTGAAGTCATTAGCACGTTAGTAAAATACGAGCTCAAAACAATGTGGGATGCTTTGTATATATCTGATAATGGTATAAAATTTTAGTTGAAAAACAGGCCACAAAATGGAGAGAAAAAAAAGAGTTGAACTTACTCGATTTATAGAGTCAAACATTAAAAATTTGAGTTGTGGTACGTTAAAACTACAGTGGATTTATAATGTCTAGCGCTTACAAAACATGTATTACGGTGTCATGCGAGCTCCACAAGTGTACTGAACAAACATGTGTCGTCGGGAAGAGGGAGAAGATTTGTAATTTCAATGGAAGTGACACTTTTTTCGTAGAAGATAACCTACATACTGAGGCCACACTTCGATATCAGTTGATGCAAAAGTGATTTAAAATCGACTAGCTGTTCAGTAGTGCATTTGTAGACTCAATATCGTGCAGAACTACCGCCATCATGCATGCTCCTGGAGACCTGGTCCTGCATCATATTAGTTACAAGTGACTAATTTTTTGTCTTGGGAGCTTATAATGGCATAACACTGATAAATTAAATAGCAGCAAGAAACTAAGACACATGTGAACTATTTACACTGAAAGTTTTTCGCACCCTGATAAAATGTAGAAACAACAAATTGTCACAAGTCTCAAAATAAATTTGAAGAAAAAGAATATGGTAACAATAGTTACGTTCAGTGTCACTGGTAGTCAGTACTGCATGTGGTTTCTACGCGACAACAAGAATGAATAATCCTGCGCTTAAAAAGCCTCCAAAATAAAGCCTTGTGTTTGAAAAAGGACAAATCAGTTAGTACAAGACACGGAAATCGGTCTAAAAAGTGCCTCCAATGATGGTTATAGGGCTAGGAACTGTGCTAAAAAAGAACTTTTATTAATTCCAACAAGTTTTACCGTTGGGTTTTTGTTGCCTTACAACTACTGGTGTGGTATGGGATGTGAGGAATGTGTGGTTTAAGCTTCCTTTTCCAAGGGAAGTACTCCGTGGTCACGTGAAAAGCCTCGACTAGGCAGAGGCTCGAACCTTGGTCCTCTCGGTTGTGAGGCCATCGTGCTAACCAGAACACCATGGAGCTCACCAACAATTACTAAGTAGAAAAATATGGTGAATTGCAGCTATTTAGTGATAATAGTGGCAGTGCCAAAATTCTGGATGATCGCAAAAGAGGTTCTCGTAAGCGATTGGTGGAAGCAAACTGGCGGAAAAGTGTTCAGTAGTTGACTAGCATCTTCAACGAAGGTCCTAAGAAAATTTCTGCTCGCACCATACACTGCACAGCAGCAAAATGAAGTCTCAGGATTATGTGAACATCCAAGGCGATCAAGTTCATCCGTTTATGGATTTTTATTTTCGGTATTTTTCAAGACAACGCTCGCATTCTCCGGTCTCAAGCAGTGCAAGATTGATTCAGGGATCTTGAAGAACCATTTTCTCACGAGGAATGGCCTCCGCAGTCTCGTGCTTTAAACTCTATCGAAAATTTGTGGGACCAACTGGCGAGGAACCTGCGAGCCTCAACCTCTCATTCTTCTTTGTAGGAAGATTTCTCAATGCTTGTAGTTAGCACAGAGATTCGTTTAGATTGTTTATAAAATTACATAGGATCTATGCCTTAAGGAACAAAAGCTTTAATCAGTATATAGGTTGGCTTAATAAACGATTAAGCTTAATTGTTTTTGTTACATTCACATTTCTCAAGAGTGCGCCAAACTTTTTGGCCAAATAGTACACATTTTCGAAAGTGTTGCAAATAATTATTTTTCGATGTGGAAAATTTGTGTTTGAGTATAGTTTTAGAGCTAAAAAAATAAAAAATGTGGGCATTTTTAACGCAATGATTTATAATTCTCAATTATAAATGCGTTTAATGACTAGTATAACCTCATCGCACGTTGAAGCTAACATGCAGGTAAAAATGATATCACGTCGAACTCACGGAGAATGACCTTAACACAATCCACATTTGCAATAGTATGTATTTCAGAAGCACTGTAGACTGCAAAACCTACCTTGATATTTAACAGCTCCGAATCAACACGTTACATTAATAGTTCAGAAGCTCCATGTGGCCCACTCATAAAGGCTTTAGCTCAAAATGTAATAGCATGATAGAAAATTGTGCCCATTTTGTTAACGATGCTACTCCAAAAATGTGAACGTATTATTTAATAGATTTTACTATAATATCTGATGGTCAAAAATATCTGACGTTAATGTGAAATTTCTATTCTCTGTTATAAAATAGAATAGAGCATTCCTCAACAGAAGTGTATGACAACTGCTTAGAGTCTTCTGAGAGGACGATTAGTTAAAAGGCTACGTGCTCAAATGTTTCATAACACGCAAAATTTAACATAGCATTGATTTTGTATTTCGTTCAGAAATGCATGGAAACATTCATAGAACATAGTAATAGTATATAATATTGTAATTTTTACATGAAATCCTGGATTCTGTATCCCGGATTTTTTTTATTTAGTGTTATAGTAGTTTTAAAGAGAAAAATATCTTGGGCCCATTGATTTCCAAGTGTTCTTAATCAAAAGCATGTACTATTTTCCTGAAGTGAAAGCCTTAATTTTTTCTTCCAGCATATTTTTAAGGAAAACTTGTTCAATTGTAGAGTAGATCGAGCCCTGGGGTCATGCTGAATAGATATAAAGTATCATAACAGGTTAAAACACCCGGAAAAAACAGTACAATTGCACTGAGAAAGATTCTTAACAAGTGAAATTCTACCATTTCCACGGTTAATAATAGTTTACCTCAAAGTTCTAATTTTGTTTTTAGTTTCCTGAATTGTTCTTTTAACGTTTAACTGTTAACGGTTATTATCCTTGTGAAAAAAACAGAAAAAATATGAGCCTATCATGTTTTGTACGTCTGCCACAAGGAGTAAATTCCGTTCTACGTTCTCTTTGTTCGTCCTTCTATAGCGAGAACTATTGTGGTTTTGTAACTGTTCCGAGCTTAAAGTGTGCAAATATTCATCAAAATTTATATTCATAGTTATGAGTAGTATATGTAGTTGATGTAACGTTCCAGTTCCATTTTAACAATTTTGCGTCGAAAATTATAAAGAAGCTCTATAAAATAGTTTTACGCATTCGTTCAGCGAAACAAATGTTTAGTGATACATCAATGAAAATTTAGTAGACAGTGAGATTCAGTGAAAAATAGTAGAAAAATTTTACCTCTCGCTTTTAAAGTTGGTTCAAAAATGATTTCACTATGCAGCATTATTGATAGCTGCAATTAACTTTTTCTACTGTCCTCTATGATGACTATGAAAGACCATGAGCTTAATAAATTAGGTTGAGTGAATTATGTTGCGACTGTAGTTGGACTGACCTGAACTTAGTGTGTGTATCTCCTAACTTCATTATTGATAAAAGTATTTGTTTGGACATAAAATAGAAATGTCTATAAATGTTAGAAGACTATTTGCTAAACCAAAGCATTCCAGTTTAGAATACACTTATTGTTTATTGGGTATTAATTACTAGATACATTTATAATAAAGGTGAAAAACCTTATCTTATATCTTACAAGAGCTATAGTTCTATTAAATGGAATATATGATCATTGAAAAGAATAACTGATGAGTAGTTTTGGGCTTAAAATTACCATTAGATAGTAATCACTAGGGATTTGCTCTAAGAATTATCCCAATACAAAACAATAGCCCAGTGTTGGTCGATTGGTTGGTTTGTTGGTTCGTTCATCCGCCCGTCTCTGTTACGCACTTGAGAATTTAATTAGAAAAAATTCCTGGGTTTGCTATTGTTAAAATGTTAGTTTTTAAATTTTTCTTTTAATTCTGGCATTTTTAAATTTTTTATATTAAGCAATAGAAATTTTTTTTTAATAGAAGCATTAGAGTTTTGACTTTGAGGTCAAGGAGAATGTGAAATGAAAGATTGTTCAATTCAATTGTAATTATAGTTTTGCCCTGTTCATTTCTTCAGTTAAGAAATGGAAACTGCATTGATGCACAAATTTTTGCAATGTCTTTCTGTCTCTTTGAAGAAAATTAGAGGTTATATTTAAATACCATGCATGATGCAACCACTTCAAAAGACTGTTGACAAGTGATGTTAATGTATATTCTTAAACTCAATTAAAATATGACACTCAAGCTCCCTTGTGAAGTGGTTAATTGCAAGTAGTTTGTCAAAAAAAATTATTTTTATATTGTTAAACTGGTTGACTATAAAGGGTGCAATAATAACTATGCTCTGTGGTAATGGAAACTAGCTACTGTGTAGTTTATAGCACACCTTGGGAACAACTGCCCAGGATTGTAGCTTGAATGATGCAGTGGCCATTGGGGCTGTGCACGAGACTGGTGCGCAGAATGGTTTTGCGAGTGTGCTTTAAATGAGGAGGGCATAAATAGAAGGGAACCAAATTTGTACTTTACACAAAATAAACAAAAAAAAACATCCAAAGCCATACCCACTATAAAACTGGTAATGCAATGACAGAATTTGCCATTAGCAAGAGTTTACTGTACTGTCATGTATCATTAATATAAGCATTAAAAATGTCAAAGTTTTAAAAAATTTTCAATTTGATTTGAAGTTTGTATTTTTCTTCAGTCTCTAGCTGTTCTAAAAAAAATTGGTCATAGATCTGTAATTCATTATTTTGCATGTTTTTTTATCATTACTTCATTGCTGGATTTGCTTTTTTGCCAGAATAAATTAAATTTCAATATTTTTAAATTAATCCCAGTTGCATGAGCAACCTACAAAATCATTTGCTTTTTGTTCTTCTCATTTGCAAGCTTAATAAATAAAGAGTATTTTATATTTTTAATGTATGTGATTTGTAAATTTCTTATATTTTAAGCTAGAATACAGCTATATGTATGAATATTAAATATTACTCTTTAATAATTTTAACTTATCACAAAACATTCCTGCACTCAATCCTTAAGTTAGAATACAGAAAGAAAGAGTTTCATTTACTTTTTTGTATAAGTTCAAACTTGGGCATAGTGCCTGTCAAACTGAGGTCATTGTAAACAGAAAATAGGGTAAGAGGTCCACAAGTGACCACTCAATTTGAAGATTTCTGAAACTCTGTAATTGCAATGAAGAACAAAAGGGCAGGGTCTTACAGTCTACAAAAAACAACTGATAGCAATTGTTAAGTGTAATTCACTTAGAGAATCATAGAAATATTTCAGACTCTTAATGTCAGTACTGCAACAGTTTTGCACCAGTTACAGACAAAACCATTGGTGAATCGGCTTGGCTCAATTCTGCTCCACAATGAGGCAAAGCAAGACAAACATTACAGAAACTCACAGCCTTCAGATATTGCTCAAGGCTCATATTTTGGCTAATTTAAACATTTTTACTGTTCATTTTGCAATTATATACTATATTATAATGAAATTTTCCATTGTTTTTGTAATAACCTAATGATAGCAAGCATATGGTAGCCCTTTGTAGTGTTTAATAAACTTTGTAAGCGTGTGCTTTGTTTGTCAGTATTATTAAATCTGGCTTGAACTCACCTGGATCATGTAATACTTACTAAAATTGTGGGAAGCTCTTGTTCTGTAGCTTGCATCATTTTTTGAAGCCTATTAGGGGCTTTATTTAGATAGTCACAAATTTTTAAAAGTTACCAATCTCTCTCAAAGCTCATTAAATACATTCCAAAGTACTTTATGTATCTTCTATTGCTCACTAGACATATTTTTTTTAAGTTGGATGTTTTCCCAAGTCCATTTCATGCCTTTAAGCATTCATCAACCTTTATTCAAAATCCATCGCACATTTTTGAATCCATATGGTTTTGTTGATAAACATTTAACAGCTCTTGAATTTCATTTGTTTTGTGAAATTTGAAATGCACTGCAAAGGCTTGCATCAATTATGAAGGAGACAATCATTTACTATTCTGCAATTAGAAATCTTGTCAAATACTTTGAAGTCTAGCTTTGATCCTTCTCAGGAGTGTAGTACCTAGAATAATAATTTTTGCATTAATTTAGTTTTTCATTTCATATATATGTTAACCATGCAAAGCCCAGTTTTTCTTTCAGATACTTTCAGATACAGATTTTCATCATGGTGTTAGCAGATTTAGGGCGGAAGATTACTTCGGCTCTCAAGTCCCTCAATAATGCCACAGTTATTGATGAAAAAGTGCTTGATGATCTTCTCAAGGAAATTTGCAAAGCTCTTCTAGAATCTGATGTGAATATTAAACTTGTGAAGAAACTCAGAGAAAATGTTAAACTGGCCATTGATTTTGAGGACATGGCGGGAGGCCTTAATAAGAGGAGGGTTATTCAGACCACCGTTTTCAGAGAACTTGTCAAGGTATGGATGCTATGTACGAATATTTTGATTTTGTGGATATTGCATTAAGTGTAATCATTGATATGTATATTTATAGATAATTATTGTATGGAGCTATTTTTGTTGCTTGTCAGTGGAGTGCAGCTAATCTATTAACTATTTTTACAGTTAGTGGACCCTGGGGTGAAGCCTTTCGTTCCAGTCAAGGGGCGGCCCAATGTCATCATGTTTGTCGGCCTGCAGGTGAGTTACTTGTAAATAATTTTCTTCCCACAATGACGTGCAACTTTTTATCTAAATAAACTAATTGTTAATTTTAAAGTATGTATTTCGTTTGATGTATTGTATTTGTGATGCTTCAATAAATATGTGCTGTATGCATATCTTAAGTGTATATCTTATAACATTAAATTTTGAAATTCCTGCTATCAACACCAGCTGATTACCAGTTCCTCTTTTGTGCTTCCTTTCCCCCCTCAGATAAACCATCTCATTCCTACCCCTGTTTTCAGGTGCGTAGCTCCTACATCTTCTCTCTGTTGTTCCTCTTTCTGAGGTTGTGTACATTCACGAATCTTCAAACATTCAAATGCAAACTCCTATCTGGTCTCACACAAAACCCAGTTTTGAAGTACTCTTTTCAACACTCTCCATTTGGGACATGTATTTCTTTTTTGTTATACCTCAGTTTCATGTTACATAATTATTTTGCTAATTACTATATTCTCAGGGTTCTGGCAAGACCACCACATGCACAAAGCTGGCCTACTACTACCAGCGTAAGGGCTGGCGCAGCTGCTTGGTGTGTGCCGACACTTTCCGTGCTGGTGCCTTCGATCAGGTCAAGCAGAACTGCACCAAAGCCAGGATACCTTTCTATGGCAGGTGAGTAGTAAATTCTGCTTGATTTCTACCATTTTCTGTTCAAATATTTATATATCTAGTGAATTATAAGTTGTATCATATTATTCCTGTGTATTCTCTGCTTAGTCTCTTTTGAGAAGAGAGCACCTGTCTTTGTTGTGCCGAGTGCTGCCAAAATATCTCTACTAACCGCAACAGTCTTCAGTGCATTTTAAGGGCATTATATCATTTTGTAGTTAGGTGACTATTTGTCCTGTATTTAAAAATTACTAGACAAGACGTGACCGGTTGGGTCAAATAAAATTTATCAAAATCAAACCGTTTCCAGAAATATATCCTATGCATTTAAGTCAGTATCTACAATACAGGATTAAATGAAGAGTATAAATTCCGCATATCTCTGATCTGACAGACAAACGTGTGCACGGTTTCTAGCAAGCAAACAAGCAAAACGACCAGAGTTTTAGTATTATTCTAGATAGATATATTATATAGATATTTTATAGATTTCACTTGTAATTACAGTACTTTCTTTTGAAAATCTTGCATAACAATACAATTCGACTTGGTAAGCAGCAAAGAATGATCATTTTCTGTTCTCTGTTGGTGCTTGAATGCTTGAACACATGTGCTTGAATGCCCTCATACAAGCAAAATTACATTCTTATTTGAATCCTATTAAAAATTTGTAGTTAAGAATTAAGTATCCGATAAATCGTGGCTAATAAAGTTTCTAGAATTATAGTGTGTGTCCTTTGACAGATGAAAGGCTACCACACTACCTCACTGAACACTTTTTGAACTCATCAAAAACTATAACAAAGATTTGTTGGAAATTACTTGCAAAAAGGAGTATGATATTGTGATTATCTTCAGTTTTTCCTACTGTATCAATAAATGTATCTCTGTACCTTGTGCATAGTTTATCTTGTGTCTATGCAATTTAATCCATCTTTTTGAAAATATATTGTGTGTCTATGCAATTTGATCCATCTTTCTGAAAATACATTGTGTGTCTATGCAATTTAATCAATTTCTCTGAAAATATATTTCACATTCTTTTTCATTTTTCATTTCATTTTTCTTTCATTTTTAAACCAAGGAAGGTTGAAAATGCTTGGCATCTTATGAGTATTAATTTCTGAGAAATTAGGGTCAATATTGCATGTACTGGTAGTCAAGAAATATCAAGAAATAATCTTTCAGCTGTATTACATAGCAAGCCCTTATGCTCAGACTCCAGAACTGGCACGTACTACATAGATGTCTTAACATTTTTCTGCTCATTGACTAACACCTTTTCAGAATGTCTCTCAATAAAGTCATGTCCTGTCTTCTATCCTTTCATATATTTTGATGTAAGCAGCCTGTTCTGAAAAATTTCCTTGTCATTAAGACAAATTTAAAATTGTGCTAGTATTTTTTTCCACAACTTTTACATCAGCAGCTAACTTCAGAGAATGGGATGGGCTATAGGCAATAGGGTTAACTTACTTAGGTTTGTCTATCCTATGCTCTGGCGTCCTCAAGGAGACATATAGTCACTTCTTTTTGCTCTCTCGAGATCGCCTTCCATATGGCTGTGGACTATTAACAAACTAATAATCTAACCTAACCTTCGTCCACAGCTACACAGAGGTTGACCCCGTGGTCATTGCTACTGAGGGTCTCGAGCAGTTCAAGAGGGAGAACTTTGAGATCATTATCATTGACACGTCAGGTCGACACAAGCAGGAAGACTCGCTCTTTGAAGAAATGTTGCAAATCTCCACAGTTTGTGTAAGTCTCTGTGCCTAAGTTTTTGTTTGTTATTCACGCTTGCATTCATATTCACACTCGTGTGTCTTTACATGTGTTCATATTCTGTTTATTTTACGTTCGCTTAAATTTGAGTTAATTTTTGACCCTCAGTTTAAAGTTCTGAACGGCCACAATGTTAAGGATTGTTCGTGGTATGTTTTAAAACTTGTATTTTTTTAGATGTAAATCAATAATGCAGGCTTCAACTTTCTTCGAAAGTTAATATGCTGTTTCTGGGTTCATTGTGTCAATATACAGTGTTTGTAGCTTAGCCGTAAAGATGAATAGATAATTATGTACTCTTGATATTTTTCCTTCTATTCGATGAGGTAACTGTTGCGTGAGAAGTAAATAAAACTCACAAATGAAGGTGCTTCTTATCTTTCTTGTGATAACCAGTTGTGAACTGCATAAGTCATTTTTGTATGCGGGAGCATTTTACCTGGCTCAGCATAGTTCAACTTTCCTTAGAGTCTAACACTTTTATTAATACGCGCTTTTATGACTACGACGTTACCATTGGAACCAAAGGTTAAATGCATGTGGCGTATTACTCGTTTTTTTTAATTCTATGTCTAACTTTTTGTATGCCTTTGCTCTCCAATGGAAATAGTTTCCATTGAAAGGTAATAATTTTTTGTTCTTCAACTTCAACTCTGTGTAGAGGCTTAATTTGACTGTGGGTGGCTTTATGGGTGGAATTGACACAAAATGCATGCACATGTGCTGTGTTGGGTAACTTGCAGGGAGCTGTACCTACTCGTCCCCGTGCCTGAAAGTCCTGCTCTTAATGTATTCATTAAGCATTTGACTGATGGGATTTCGCGGTTTTCTTCGTCTTTGTATAATTAATCACATGCACTTACGAGCGTGTTACAATTTACGAAGTGTCACTGTGTGAAATTTGCCTGCTAATTGTTTGTTTTACTTCTTTTAACCACAAACCAAATCGCTCTTGATTACTTTCTTGCTCAAATATTAAGTAACAAGCCTGTAATTTTATAGATTGGAATTTCACTAACCCGTATAAATTAGTTCATGGGTTGCGTTTGAATAAACTAAATGTAGTAACCTGAGCACATCGACCGCAGAAACCTCACAACATCATCTTCGTGATGGACGCCAGCATCGGTCAGGCGTGCGAGTCTCAGGCACGCGCCTTCAAAGAGAAGGTGGACGTCGGGTCCGTCATCATCACGAAGCTGGACGGCCACGCCAAGGGCGGCGGTGCTCTGTCTGCTGTCGCTGCTACCAAGAGTCCCATCATCTTCATTGGTGAGACTTGATCTGTCGTCCTGAACTTGGTACACTGTGAGCAGGGTTTGCGCGCCATTTCGATGGATTTTGTTGATTGAGACGATGTGATTCTTGGAGTTGGTAGTAAGGGCTTTACTTTCAGCTCATATTCTTCAATTAATTTCTTTGTAAGTAATTTATAGAATTAAAAAATCAGAGAAATTTTTTTGCAAGTATTGTCTACACAAAAAACGAGAAAGGAATTCGCGAACTTGTTTTTGAATTTGATAAAATTGGCCTTGATTATTGGGTGACCTAATATAAAGTAATATTTCATAATAATTCCTAACCTGTTAATTGTAGGAAATTTCTATTGTACACGGAAAGTTGCGACTCCAAATCTCGTCTTTCTTATAACTGTATTACCGCGTCGCAGTATTCTTCTCTTTTTTTTAAATCCATTTTTGTTGAAAAAAATCTAGCATCATTTTCGTTATACTGTAGCACCCCTTTTTCCAACAGGTACTGGTGAACACATCGATAATTTTGAGGAATTCAAAACGAAGCCGTTTATATCCAAGCTGCTTGGCATGGGAGACATTGAAGGTCTCATCGAGAAGGCAAGTTCATGTTCGTTAGGTGCCCCAGTTTGTCATTTACTCGAGGAAGTTGCCTATTTTTATCTTATGATGAATCAACGTCTGGGTAGTTGACTTCACAAGGTGCATGCATGTACCTCTATATGATGACACATATTTTTCAAAACTTTGAGTTTAGTTTGTTTACAGACCATGTAAAAATATTGTTAGTTTTCTCGCTGCTGCATGCTATCCTAGAATGATGGAGTACTTTGGAAGAAACCAAGGAAAAGAGACTGCCTTATTGCTGATGTATAATGATAGCATTTATTTGTTCCTACTGATCCTAAGCTGTGCTAAATACATATAGTTATCAACAGCTCACCATAAATTCCACTGTTGTTGAAAGCATCAGCAAATGCACATTTGAAGCGTCCCATTTGAGATGAGTGTTGTGTGCAGGTGACCGACTTGAAGTTGGAGGACAACGAGCAGCTCATCGACAAGCTGAAGCAGGGCCACTTCACGCTGCGGGACATGTACGAGCAGTTCCAGAACGTGCAGAAGATGGGACCCATGTCTCAGATCATGGTCTGTGTTCCAGTGATCCGTCGTTTTTTTTCTTTTGTTTTCGGTCAACTGGCTAGTGGTATGCTTCCTTTGATACTCTCTATTCATTTTTTCCATGTTTCATTATTTTTTATTTGGATAATTCAAGTTAGTTTTTCGTAGTAATGGGTCACCTGGTGAAGACTTCATTCACGATTATTTCTGCTATTGGTAGTATCACAACTCGAGTCTTCAGGGTATGAACAAAGAAAGACGATAATGTACATGCGTTGTAGGTTTGGTAGCCGACGTGTAGATACGGTGATGTATGTAGGAGTGGCTAACCATGTGAGGAAAGGGAAAAACTGGTGCTGTTATAAAATGGATATGTGATAAGTAAAAATAGAAAAAGTCTGCCTAATTTTGAACTCGTTGATACTTAAAATATGTGCATCAGAACACACGGAGTGAATATGTTCATCAACTTACTTTCAACTTTTTATCCATTGACGAAAATTTTTTTATTCACTGTCTTTGTGTATACCATGTTCGAATTTACAATAGGTTTAATAATCTAATTTTTTATTTTATGACATGTATTTTACTAATAGGCAGAAAAATTATGAATGCCATATTGACAGTAGGTGCTTGGTTCATGGTTTACATTTAATGATGAAAAGTGCGAGACATTCTTCTTCAATGTGTCTGCCTTACCTACGTGGTTCTGCACTGAACTCATAATGCTTTTATCAGTATTTCAATTGAAGTATTGTAACAGCTCTAATTTCTTCTATTGGTGGGACAAATTTCGTTAACTTAGTAGCTACAATTTTTCTACGCCCACTCTTTTCCTGCTCGTTAAGCTTGATGTTGTGGGAGGAACTAGTAACACAGAACTCCTCCCGGGGAAATATAAGTACTGCTCATCAGATATTTTTTATATATTTGTTTCTTTCATATTCACGGTGTTGTAATTTGCATGGCCATTTATGGTGCCAACTGAGATTGAAATTTTTTATCTGAGAGCCATTGGACTTATTTATCTCGAATTGCAATTTTATAGACTTGAGGAATTTCCTATACTTGAATATTCATGGTTAAATAAGTCTTAACCTGACAACTCATTACTGATGGGGTGTTTCTCACTGAATTATCCCGTCAAAAGTTTATGTTGATGTGTCTCAAAGGATTCATGCACGTATTACTGATGTATCATGGTTGATGTAGCCCTGACGGGCAGCAGGGCGACCTTT
The DNA here is from genome assembly GCA_014899125.1 of Orchestia grillus. Lineage (NCBI taxonomy): Eukaryota > Metazoa > Arthropoda > Malacostraca > Amphipoda > Talitridae > Orchestia > Orchestia grillus. Next base: position 7,098 of record VOMN01032404.1, on the reverse strand, counting down.
GCTGCGTGCTCTAGTGGAGCCATGACTGCCCTCATGCGTGCATGTGGGGTGGAGGGGTGGGGGACATGGCTGGTGAAGACGTTCTCGAGGTAAACTACCAGTCCCACGGTGGGGTGTCACGACAGAAGCTCTCACAAATGTCTTTCATCACCAGCAGCCGGATGCCTGTCTTTTGCTGCTGTTTGAGTGAGGGTTTAAGAAACTAGAGTTCGTCAAGGCTGCAATTTTTTATTCTTGTTTGTGTAAACCCACGATCCCACTCTCCGTATGAGAAGAAATGGTCCGGGCACTTGATTTGATTCTATTACTGATGTGGTGGCCCTGCACTGTGCAGGGCATGCTGCCGGGCTTCAGCACTGACTTCCTGACGAAGGGCGGTGAACAGGAGAGTATGGCGAGGCTCAAGCGCCTCATGACCATGATGGACAGCATGAGTGACCAGGGTATGTTGTGTGCACTGTATTCTTTTAGTGTTGTGTGCACTGTATTCTTTTAGTGTTGTGTGCACTGTGTCTCTAAGTTGGTGTTGTGGAGTGCACTGTCTCTAACTTAGTGTTATGGTGTGCAGTGCATCTCTAACTTATGAGTTTCAAATTTGAAAGGTCGACCTAAACTATACTGGAGGACGGAGAAAAATTTTGCTGCAAATATTTTTCGCTCCTTTACAAATAGCTGATTGAAATTAAATTTCGGTTCTAACGTATCACAGATGAGAACAATTTATTTATTTCAATTTTAAGTTATTAGAAGCTCACAAATGTTAGGAATATGAGTTTAAAATATGTTAACAATATATGACTATGTTCAAGATGCCCTAAAATGTTGCAAAGCTGTGAATGTCACGATAGTGGGCTGTACATAACTCAACCCACTCCTTCCGCCCCCCTCCTCCCTCTTCCCTCTTCTTTCTTTCCAGTTCGGCAACACAGAGCGCCCCACGAAAAACGGAACCTGAAATGTAAATAATATAATTCAACAACTTTTTGCTGCATTTTTATCCTGTTTCGACCATATTCTTTGTTGAATGCTTTTCAACAAATGCTATACGTTTTGATAAAACATCTTCAAAAACATTTACCTATAATTAATAAACTGAAGGCTGTCAGAAACACGTTTGCCACGTGTCGGCCATTTCCGTCCACTCACATTAGAACTCTTATTGGAATCGATGAAACAACTCGTTTGATTGACTGTCGGTCATTTTTTATTACATTGAATTCGTTGATGATTATTTTTTTCAATTCTTCGGTGTTTTGGGGTGGACTAGAATATACTTTCGTCTCCAAGTGTCTTCATAGAAAATATTCACACGGTGTTAGATCTGGGTATCTCGGAGGCCATTAAATTTCTTGATTTAATGTAACTATGCGGTTATTCGTCGATGCCATCAAGAGCTCAAAAGTGCGTGGACAGAAATGGACGACGTGTAGAAGGAATTGGAGCTTGAGACACGTTTACAATATTTTTAATAAAATGATTTACTACTGAGGAGTCGTAAGGACTTCTTTTCTAAAACTTGAACTATTGTTAAATTGTGGCGTGAACATTTTATTGTTCGACTCTCCTACGCGAGCATGTTTCTGAAAGCCTTCAGTATAGTAATTACAGGGTAAATATTTTCGTAGATATTTTATCAAAACGTATAGCATCTGTTGAAAAGCATTCAACAAGAAATATAGTAAAAACAATTAAAATGCACTAAACAGTTTTTGATTTTTTTTCTTTTTGGGTTCCCTTTTCCATGGGACACATTGTATAATGAAGATGGAAATGGAGTAATAATTATTCTGTTGCTTTTCAAAGAAGCTGACACGTAACAAACCCCTCAGGGACTATGGGGAAGGCGATGGGGTTAGTTAGGTTTGTTTATCGAATGCGTTGGGGACTGGCGACTCCTCAGCTATAAATAGAACTTCAGGACTTCTATCTTTCGTGCCCACATTGCTTCTTGCAATTTTTACACATAGGCTGCCTCTTCTGTGTTTTTTCTTCCTGTTCATTCTGTAGTTGTTGTTGTGTAAATGCGCAAGGGATCCTGTGTAAGAACACACCTTGTCTATAAATTCGTTTTTTTTTTTTCTCTTTATTAAATGGTCCCTTCTGTTCGCTCTCTTGAGATCGTATTCCATGGCTAGGCAGCCTTAACTGACTCATATTAATAATGATTGTAATTTCACATAGCAAATCCATGTACTTATTGGGTTATCATTATGTTTGTATAGAAGTATTATTTTATTTATTGCATTGAATTTCGGAGTTTTGTATTTGTTCATTTATACATTTATATCGTCTGAGTAAATGTTTGTGTTTTAGCATTTAATGATTTGAAGCGTAAGGTTTGTTCAGAAGTATGATTTTTTTTGCAGTTAATTTCAGAGATTTTTCATATATTTATTTTTAGTTCTATATTTTTATCGAATATTTGCGTTCTAGCATTTAATGACGAGCTGCGGTCGCCATAATTCTCAAAACTAAATACAAGCAGGAGAACAAACTATGATTAAACATAAAATATGGTCACATTCCCTGTAGTCTCGTTGAAGTCTTCCTAATTATAAACTCTCTTATTTCATGACGTTTTAGCTCTCCTTATTTTTTATTATTGGTGGTGTGGCTATTAAAAATACATGCAAAAATTATGCGGATAGCTGATTTTCATTGTTGGATTAAGGTTGTCTTGAGCTATCATACTAGAGTACACGTGAATTTTGTGGCGAGGGCTATTTTCTTCTTTTATCTCTTTTCTTGTACAACTTCCTTCTCACGCCCCACTCCTGCGTCACAGAACTAGACAGTTTGGACGGCCAAAAGCTGTTCAGCAAGCAACCGTCTCGCATCAGCCGAGTGGCGCAGGGGGCGGGGGTCATGGAAATTGAGGTCAAGGAACTTCTCAACCAGTACGCCAAGTTCGCGCAGATGGTCAAGAAAATGGGCGGCATGAAGGGGCTCTTCAAAGGTGAGCAATTCATATGCTTTCGAAACTTATAGTAGAAATATGATGCTAGAAACGAATGTATCGCCTGTCTTCTCTTAGAACATATTGCAGTGGCTTTTGTAGTTTATGGTGTTGTTTTTTACAAGAAAAAGGCTACATCAGAATTCGTACTGTTTTGAAGTGCACTATTCGAAAGGACCATCATTGTAATATTCTGGAGAAAATGAAAATTTCAATGGCCGGTGAGAACAGATTTCCATTGGTAAACAGGATTAGCAGTGACGCAATGACAAAACTTGGACAATAGAGGACTAGAATTAAACTGTACGGTACAAGGAGTAGTTGAATTTGTTCCCCCCATTCTACCTTGTATGCAGGATACCAGGCGCAATTCATAGTCAGGACTGCAGGAGTAAGACTGGGGTGTCAATTGCGAGCATTTTTTCGGTGCATTCAGGGTTCTGAAGTAGACGAATCTTTGTTCTCTATAACCAGATTACTGCGGATGTAAGCCTTTCAACATCCTCACTGAGTGGCATCTTTACTCTCAAGGATCAGAAACTTATCTCTTGCTAAACAGTATCGCATTCTATGAGAATACTGTGCTCTTGTTCACTACCGGAAAGTAACTTAATTATTTGATAAAAATTGAAGTGTCAAAAAGTCAACAGACATTTGAAGTGTCAAAAAGTCACCAGACATTTGAAGTGTCAAAAACTCGCCAGACATTTGAAGAGTCAAAAAGTCTTTACACTCGCCGACGCAATTGTCGCCAGGCATCATAAAATTAAGCAAAGACCGAGGTGTGCTTGTTATCTCATATTGCCGCTGTTTAAATTGGCTAATATTTTTGTAAAAGAATAATTCAAAATTTCATATGAAGTTATTTAGAATCTTGACGAATCTCTTCCACGTTGAATTGGAGCCGTTCCAAAAACAATTCTTTCGTCTTGGTGATGAATAAGTGCTACGTTCATACCAGGGTTCAGGCACGTTAGGTTACCTCGACTGTAGATAGGCCTTCGGGACTTCTATCTTTCGTGCCCACTTTGCTTCTTTGAATTTTCGCACCTTCTTTGATATCTTTTATTTATCTTCTCTTCCTTTTCCTTCTTAATTGCTGTTTCTATGCGCAGAAAATCCGATGTGGGAACACACCTGTGCATAGATTCCACATTTTCTACAGTCCATAGTAGATGGTCCCTTCTTCTCTTCGCTCTTTTTGTATCACATTTCATCTGGATAGGGAGCTTTAAACTAACGAATATAATAATAATAATAGTAATCAGATGTTCATATTACATCAAACTTCTGTTCATTTTCTTGCCTGTTGGTACATTCAACAACCTGCGTGTTTCAGGTGGAGACCTCGGTCGCAATGTGAACCCCAACCAGATGGCCCAACTGAACACGCAGATGGCCAAAATGATGGACCCCAAAGTGCTGCACCAGATGGGTGGCTACAAGGGCCTCGAGAATATGATGAAGCAGCTCCAACAGAAGGGGGGTCCTGCTGGCATGATGGGAAAGGGGGGCATGGGGGGCATGTTCAAGTGACCTGCTCCCGCTGTCAAGCGTCTGTCATCATGGCTATTACCTTAGCAAAGTTCTTATTTGGAAGATGCGTAGCGACTTTACTTTTGGGGTGCTGTGGTGTTCTGGTAGGGTGCTATCCGTTCCTACGTCATATCTGGCGTCGTCAGCCCTTTTGTTTTAGCGTTGAGGACGACCTTCTCATACTCGTGTCTTGTACCTCCCGGAGATGGTTTGGTAGAGGGTTGAGTTGCGGGCTTTTCATTGTTTTGACCTTCAAACGTTATGGGTGTCCCAGGAACGGGGCAGCTACTGGCAGCTTAGAACAATTTCTCGTCTGTCATAGACCAAGAAGGCGTTTCCAAGTAGATGTGTGGAAGTGTTGTATTTTTGGCGCTGCTGCCATCTCCAAAATGCGCCCAGGTTCTAAGCTGTTACATTGTCCTGCTCCTGGGACACCCATGTTGTTATCAGTAACTATGCAGAAATCCTCAAGTTTAATTTTTTTTTCAGTATTTTAATCATTTGGAATTTAAGTTAAATTGACAGTGGCTATCAAAATCGTGAAGTTGCAGATCGTATAAACTTCAACAGTAGTGCAGAAAAAGGTGTTGAGAAAATTCACTAGCCAGAGATGGGCAAGGGGGTACACCTTTCAAAAAGCGATTAGCAGTATGTATTCTTTTCCTTCATACCGGGCTACTAATTACGATTTGCTGTCCGTTAATATCTCATTTTTCTCGTTGCTTTAAAATTAAATCTATATTAATTTAATTTAATATTTCAGAATAGGCAGCATTTGATTTGAATTCATTTCATTAAACTATCCACTAGCACTTCATCGAAGCACGGTAAGAATTGTACAGTTTTCATGTGGGAGCTAAAATTATGATCATTTATCAATGGTGGTAACAATTTCCATGCTTCTTATATAGTAATCCCACATTAGTTCATTTTTGTGAATGACTTCCTTCAACGAGATATAGGAGCTGTGTGAAAGTAGCCAATTTGAGTATTGGTGAAGGATCAGTTCTTCCTAGTTTATTCGAACCGCTCAAATGAACAGCATTCGCGCAGAAATCCACCGCTGTTTCGTACCGAAAAGTCCGTAACTCTTCTCTCTGGATCAGACCTGCGCTCTCGAACAGCCGTGATGTGGTTGTGTCTGTGTGGCGTAGATCGTTGTGTGAAGCAGCGAAACTGGATGTGTGTGAGCGGGGAGTTGTGACTGTAGCAGAGCCATGAAAGCTGAACTCTTCGGACCTCTTTTATTATATCAGAATTACACATAGGGCTAGTAGTGTGTTTTTTCTATGCCGTAAAGAGGTTTTCTGGTAAAGTTGGTGTGTTGGGATGCGTTGTGTGTATTTTGATGGGTCAGCATGAAAAAGGATATTTACCCAGAGACTGAATGTCGTCAATTTGTGAAGAACTGATACCGGGAACTGTGTTCCTTGCTCCTGCGTCGTGATGAAGCGTGCAAAACAGTGTAGTGGGTAATTCGTTTATTCCAGTTACAAGTTTGTTTACGTCTTTTGAATAGATGGTTAGCATTTTGTCTCGACTGCATAAGTGTCTATGAAGGAACGAATTTGTACGTCTGGAGTACTAACATTTTTGCAGTCTACTTAGAATGCACAGGCCACGTGAAAGAAGCGCGCATGATTTTCAATAATTTCTCTCAAGTTTCAGAATTGATGAACTGTTAAAAGATTTTATTTACCAATTCCGTGGCAGGGGGCTTGAGTTTACCCTGTAGCGTGCTTAGTATCTGATATTCTGGTTTTGGCGATGTCGTAGAACGTAGATAGTTGACGAACTATTGTATTTTTTGTTCACTTGGCTGTAATCCTCCTCGTAGAAATTTAGTTTTATCCTAACTAAAGCGTTAAATCCACTCACACGGTACTAATTCAGAGCTTCGGTGTAGGAAAATTAATCGTTCGCGCTCAACCTAAATGTGGAAGGACTTGCGCTCGCAGTGTCCTGCATTAAGAATTTTTGATGCGAGAGGTAAAAATGGCGGCAGGTGTGCGTGGTGTCGTGGTGTTTCTAAACTGTGTTTTTTATCTATTTAAAGCGTTATTTTCACTATCGCTTGTTTCATTATTAACCTATCGAGATTCTGTACTGTTCTTCATTTCGAGTCTCAAACAAGCTCAAAACAGCACACTTTTGCAAGTAATGGGTTTGAAAAAACTAGAACTGTAACAAGCAATAAGTATGTGAAGTATTTTGTAGTATTGCCAATAGCATTTCACTTACTTATCGACGTTCTGTGTCAGTTAGCTAATTTTCATGCTCAGTTCAATTATTTATGCTGGAGTCCTCGAAACTAGACACAGTTGCTTGCGTTTTATGATAGGTCGACTAACAGGGTCTTCTGAGTGCATGCTCGTGTAGAAACAAAGTCCTTGGTGCTGAAAGATAAAATATTACTACAGGCTAGGTGCATGTTCCGAATTTAAATATTTTGGTAATTAGGAAATTTATCGTGATGAGAGTATTAAAATCAGTGAAATAGAAATATTTATTATAAACTATGTAGCATTGTACTTAAAGGGACCTTCACAGCTTTTGGGAAGCTGTTTTTTTTTTGTGATGCAATTCGGACGAAATTTGCACCATAG
>VOMN01032401.1:0-22036 GCA_014899125.1 Orchestia grillus | reverse complement strand
CTCCTAGTTTGGGCCTCCCTGCTCCAGCCCTCCTGCTTGGACTCTCAGCGAGGGTTTCCCTGCTTTGGCCTCCCGGTCTAGGCCTCCCAGCCCAGGCTTCCAAGCTTGAGGCCTTCCAGCCGAGGACTCCAAGCCTACCTCCCAGCCCAGGCCTCCAAGCTTGAGGCCTTCCAGCCGAGGGCTCCAAGCCTATCCGTCAGAACGCTTGCCCCGAAGTTGTATTGGGCGAGACGTTTCTTCAAGTGAAATACATGGACGAAAGGATTCTCTAAGCGCTGCACACGATCTTAACGAAGGAAGACAAATTGTAATTTGTATCGAATTTGTGTATTCACACACATCAAATACACGATCTCATATCTCAAAATGATTAAGTTCTCTGGATTTTAAGTGCGTACAAAACTCAATATTTTTCGCTTCTATTTCACCGTGTCGTGCGCATGAAGTTCTGGATATACTTAGAAGCTCCTATCCTTGAATTCTGTATTACCTTACTTTAATCCTGGATTACCAGACTTTATGTCTCGGTTGCCACACCTTACGTCTCGGTTGCCACACCTTACGTTTGGATTGCCGCACCTTACGTCTGGATTGCCGCACCTTACGTCNACGTCTGAATTACCGCACCTTACGTCTAGATTGCCACTCCTTACGTCTGGATTGCCACACCTTACGTCTGGATTGCTGCACCTTACGTCTGGATTACCACACCTTACGTCTGGATTGCTATGTCTTGCACTTTTTGTTGCCATAACTTATCGCTTACATTCGATATTTAATTCAGTTAACATTCTCTATCGTAGTGAGATTTGTGGTGTGTGTGTAACCACCAAAATTTGTTACACTTGTAGTGGGTTTTGCTCAACAGTCGCACCCTGATATTCATTGTCAATAGTGCACGGCCGCTGAGCCTTCTTCAGCGGTTTTTATCACTATTGCGAAAATTTTGGAACTCGTTTCGTTATGTCCAATCGCTTGTGAAGACTCCTGCCCGAGCTCTATTGATATCGGCAGCTGTGCAGCGAGCGTTGTCAACACGCTACAACTCGCGTGAGAAAATTATCTGAAAGTGTTCTTTTTTATGGTAAAATTATGGGCCATTTTTTTAACGAGGATACAAGAAATAGTAAGCAAATTTTTAAGAAGCACATATCTATCGATATGTATGTTGAGGCTTGCATAAAATTCAATGAATATGCATTCCATAATGAAATCCAATTTTACTACAAAATTCTTAAAACGATCATTATTTTTCAAACAGCCAAGCACTTATTGAAATATTTCCGAAGCAGAAACTTCGATGTTAGCTTGCCTTAAGTACAACGAATACACCTACCATGATATCAAATTACACAACAGAATTCTTGAAAAGCCCTTATTTTCCGAACAACTCAAGAGCTGGTGCAGCATCTCCCACCCAGAAATGCTGGTGCAATTCTGACACACCATCTGCNGCCTAAGTACAGAATTGTACGCGTGACTGTCATGTACTAAGAAAGAGTATGTACAGCTCGTGCCGTGCATTCTATTCTTCACCCTACATCATATTCTTCTGAGTCCGGTAATCTCCAGCGGTATCTGGTGTTCTCCAGTACTGATCTGTAATCTCCAGCGATATCTGGTGTTCTCCAGTACTGTTCTGTAATCTCTAGCGGTATCTGGTGTTCTCCAGTACTGCTCTGTTATCTGCAGCGGTATCAGGTGTTCTCTATAACTGTTCTGTAATTACAGCGGTATCAGGTGTTCACCAGTACTGTTCTGTAATCTACAGGAGCATCCCTTAATCTCCAGTTGTGTTCAATAATTCCCTTAAATATACTTAAATCTCTATCGGTATCCAATTATTTTCAGTGGCATCCGTAGATCTCCAGTGGTATCCGGTAATTTTCCGTGGTATCTGGTAATTTCACAGGCATCAAGAGATTTCCAGTGGCATATGGTAATTTCCCGTGGTATCCGATAATTTCCAGTGGTAGCCGATAATTTCCAGTAGCATCAAGTCATTTCGAATGGTATCAGGTAATTTCCAACGGTATCCGGAATTGTATTTACAGCCATCGGCAAGGCCTGAAACTCGCGGCGCATCGCGTACAGTAAAAAGCTCAGAGGGCTCCAGCAGGCTGATAAGTCTAGCAACGTCTCTATTGCAGCCCATTTATCTACTTGCATATATACGTTCCCTCAGGGACTGAAGTGCTGAGTTGGAGTAAAAGTCTCGGTCTCGACGTCCACTTTTTGCTGGTGTAGATTTCTTGTACTGTTCTCGCTGCAGCGACCATCTTGCTTGAAAGTGACGTGACCGCGGTCCAGACGCAGCGCTTCTTTCGACGGTCCTTCTTCGTCCGACGCCGCAAGTGACGAGCCCGTTACCGAGTCTGATTTCAGCCCCGCCCCATCAAACGGCCGTGAATATGTCGAAAAGCTCAGGCGGCCAAAAGTGTAGATGATTGTAGACGCTCTTGTGAAAGTTAGATTGGGTAGATGAGCGTCAAGTGCTTTCGTAACGTATACGTCGTAGATTGCATGCGAGAAACCTACATCAACTCTCAGGTAAATAATTGATTAATTCAAGTGGTTCAACTCTGACGTAAATAATTGATTAATTCAAATGGTGAGGTGATTGGAGAAAGTCGAGTGAACGACTTGGGAGATGAGCACCCACGCGTAATTGTAGCCTCGAGTCTAAGCAAACCTGACATTTCGCTCGGCCTGCCTCATCCTGACGAGCTGAGGCGACTGGTGGCGAGATCCCTGCCAACTCGGTACCTAGGGAACATAAATGCTGTCGTAAATCTGAGCTAATGTAATTCTTTAGCGAGAATAGCCAGTTTTTATTAAAGAAAACCGCAGAAAGGACAGTTTCGCATACGACCTACTTTCCAACCACTCGAACATTTCCAACTACTCAAACATTTACAACCAATATTTCCAACCACTCAAAAATTTCCGGCCACTCTAACATTTCCAACCAACATTTTCGACCAACATTTCGGATCACTCGAACATTTCTAATCAACATTTCCAACCGCTCAAACATTTCCAACCGACATTTTCAACTACTCGAACATTTCCAGCCAACATTTCTAACGACTCGAACATTTCCAGCCAACATGTCCACTCCGCTCCCCGTATCGCAAGAGGATCGTATAGGTTTCACTGCGTAGTTCTGCAAGTTTCTTAGAAAAATTGCTGGAATTTGCTATGACAACAACTTTCAACTTTTAAGAATCAAGTTTTATTGGACGGCTTTCTTGTGGCTTGTCTTTCACGCTTTCGAAAATGGGAAAACCGCCTCATGCGATTTCTTCCAGTCCATGCATGATTCCCGCACGCTCTGTCAGTGAATTTTGTAGCATTACTTCCACTGATGTCTTCGTGAAGCTCATGTTGCAAAAAGTGGAATGCAATGTAGTTCTTAGATTTGTGGCGCTTGTAACACTCAGGAGGCGCAGTCATAGGTTCTGCAGAACGTGTCCGTAATATGAAAGAAAAAGTGTAGCTACTCCATGTAAGATTTTAGAACGAAGAGAGGCCCTTCGTTTCCCAATTCGGTTTAACTGTGCTGGACAAATTTGTATGTTTATAAATATTTTTTTGGAGGGACTTTCAACAAACAGGTTAAAATGTTCACGGAATTTAACATCAAATAAGAAAGAAACAAAAATAGTTCATTCTGGAATTGGCTACGAATAAATAGTGTTACAAGTCGGTCTGCGATTGAATAAGACTGCAAGCTTAAAAATTACATAAACACCAGATTGAAACTTCTATAATTGAGACTTAAGGGAAACGCTGTACTATACAAAATAAAATTCGTGCTCTGATTGACCGTCAGCGGGCGGAAGACAATATGCTCGTGCTCATAACTCCACACAGCGAATTTGCTCTCCTTCTTTTTATCGAGAGAAATTTCTCGAAAGTTCTTCGAGAGCCTAAAATTTTCGCGTGTCCTTTTCCCACGTGTTGGGCACGGCATGAGGAAGTAGTCTAGTTCGTGAAAATGAAGTTTTCCCTGGGGGTAGCCGAAGGCTAGAGGTTAGTTAACCCTTAATTAATTAAATAATTAACTCCCTGAATTTTTTAATTCTCTCATGAATGTTCGGTCTGCAACTGGCACCTAACGAGAGCGGGCGGCACTGACAAAAAAGTTTTTTACAAATTGTACCGGGTGATTTATGCTTCACGATCGTTACGACGTGCTGAACGGGGAATTCTATCGTGTTAAAATAAAGTACTTTACGTCTGACTTGAGAGACACCCGCGAGCGTTATTCCAGTGCACGCTTTTCCAGGTGTCATTTGTGTCTCAGTGTGGGTGGCCTTTCTTAGAAGGTAGCTTGAGGTAAAAGGTTATGTCTGATGCATATAAGCTAGCCAGAGGCAGAAGGTTATGTCTGAATATATTGAATATCTTGAAAATGTTTGGGCCTTCATGCCCTGGCCACACTGGGGTGCCGCCGCTTTGTGTGCATGGTGTACCCTCACATATCCGCGAGCTGTTGAATGAGACCGTTTCCCTTTGCCGTCTGATGATAATGAGGCAAGGGAGGCCTATCAGGGATAGTGTCTGATAGTCTGATGCATGTAAGGTAGCCTGAGGTAGAAGGTTATGTCTGATGTATATACGGTAGCCTGAAACAAAAGGTTATGTCTGACACATATAAGGTAGCCTGAAGCAAAAGGTTATGTTTGATGCTCATACAATAACGTAAGGCAGTTGGTTATGTCTAACCTACACTACAAATATAGCCACGTCTGTTCGCCCGTCAAATCTTTCAGTATTCCGTAGGAGAGGAATAGTAGTAGTAGAAGTGGTAAAAGTAGTACATAATAATAGTAGTAGTAGTAGTGAAGACTGCAGCGCTTCAGTAACTCGGACTATTTCACACCGAAAGAAAAGGGACCATTTAGCATGGGCTTCAGAGAACATGGAATCTATGCACAAGGTGTGTTCCTACACAGGATCCCCTGCACATAGAAACAGTAAGTTAAGAAGGAAGAGGAAGAAAAGATAAAGAACAATCAGTGAAGAAGTCATGGAAATGGAAAGAAGGAAAGTGGGCACAGAAGACAAAAGTCCCGAAGGCTGAGCTAGAACTGGAGTAACCTAACAGGTTACTCTTCAAGGGAATGCAGTCCTCATAGCATAAAATAGACAAACCTAACTAAGTCTATTCGTATTGCATATTGCCTCTCCTCAGGGGCACGTAAGAGAGAGTTCATTTTCAGCTCAATCCACTCATTCTATTTCTCAATTTTCTCTTCGATTTTGCTTGAATAATTAACCCGTTATCAAATTACCCCGAGAAGGCAGGCGCTGCCTTCACACGGTCAGTGTAAAGGATAGCGACCGCGTGAATGCAACAACCACGCAAACGAGATATCTCGGGATAGTTCGTCAAGAATTAAGAGAAAATTAGGAAACATAACTACTCTACAGATCTGTTATTATATTTCATTATCGTCTCCTTTAAACAATCATTCATGTTAAAACATTTATAATTAAAAAGAGTTTGAAAACTGCAAATAAATAGGTTTAATAATGCTTCTTAATTTTCTGAGGAATTGCCTCTAACCCATGATACAGGCACACCAATAACACTTATGATGCAGGGCCGTTGTTTGGAATGCAGCAGAAGCGATCGCTAATTACCAATACGATAACAATAATACGATAATAAAATGGAATTAGACCGCGATCAGTCATCAGACATGGTCAGTTGACTGCTCTTGTTAATCTGAGAACTGCACTCCAGGCGTCACAACTGGTTTCTACAGGTAGTCCTAAAAACCATAGATTTTTTTCGGGCCCACGAGTAGCCATAATTACAAATGTTCATTGTGATTGTTCAAGAAATCTATGTTTGTAATTTTAATTCATGTAGCTCTCGTAGAAATAAATTGTTTAAAATTGTTTAAATTGTTAAAATTCGCTCTACTTGAACTCGTGCCTACATGGGTATGCACTGGCACGTGGGTACGTGCCTAGAAATTTCTCCCCGAACAGCAGGGCTGTGATGTGAATTGGCTTAAAATTACTAGCAATTCAGCAGATAGCATGCAGATCCTTTGTCGCATGATAATAATAGAACATAGCATTGAATACATAAACTGAAGAGAGTACTAGAAATGCGAGTTCTTTTGATTTTTTGACTTTATTGCGTTAAGATGTTTCTGACACTCCTCAGTAGAGTAATAACAGGTAAATATTTTTGAAGATATTTTACCAAAACGAATAGTATTTGTTGAAAAACGTTCAACGAAGAATATGGTCGAAACAGAATAGAAAGGCAGTAAATAGTTTTCGAATTATATTATTTTCATTTCGGTCCCGATTTTCGTGGGGTACCCTACATGGCTCTATATGGGGTACCCTACATGGCTCTATATGGCTCACACACGATATATGCGTACGCTGAGAGTCTATGTACGTGCAAGTATGTTGCCTGAAGCATAAAATACGCGTCCCGCCGGGGCCAACGTGCTATGCAACCATGTAAGAAATGCGCAGTGCTGCTCTGCGTCATCTTGTGCAGCAATTCTCTTCACTCCTGAAAATCCTTGGCACTGCGCCTCTCGGCACTCTGGCATGAAGTATTTATGTTAATCGCTGTGATTAAATGTAAGTATTTCAGATTAGAGTATATTATTATCACAGCAGATGTCATACTGGAACACTCTGATACTGAAAGAAAATAGCTTAACTAAGGAATTTTAATGCAGGAAGTACTACGCTCAACATAGACGTTTCAATGGTTAAGTAATTTGACGGATGAGGCGTACTCTGATACTGAAGTATTTAAATTAAAAAGAAATGTACCGATTCTAAGGTAGAAATTTAATTTAATGAGGAGAACTTCAATACCCAAGTATTTACATTAATAACATCACAATCTGGAAAAACTCCTCTAGCTCTCTGTGTCAATTTGGCTATTACTCAGACTTAAAGGCGTCACAAAAGTTTGACTTCACTTATTTTGAAATGTGTGTGTGGTGCTGGTGTGAACCCCTGATTAGCCCTGTTCTCTACTATCAGCATACTCGTACATCATCTTCTTGGCCATCAAGGGAGTCGTTACGAATGTACAATTGTACTTGATAAAGATGATAAAAATATACGCTTAGTTACTAATTATGCAGGCTTAATAATTTAGCATTTATTTTATCATATGCGCGAAAGCATTCAATCTTAAAATATACATATTTAAGCCTCAAATGTATGTGCAAATCAACCCCCTTTATTATTATTTTTTTTTTAATTATATGCCGTATTTATGAAATAGGCACACGTAATTATCAATTATGCATACAACAACGTAAATTATGCCCAATTATTTCACCTAGGCGTCGTCGTGACGAACTCCCGCCGCAACTTCGATTTGTTCACCCAATTTTGGTGAGCGTGCCAACCGCGCGCAGCAGCAGCGTCGTCGGCAACACCGTCGTTGTTATTGTCTTCTTTGTGTCGAAATCTCGAGCGACGCGAAATCGGAAACGTCGACGAGACAGGTCGAGTTTCGTGGCCCTGAAACGTTCTCGTCGAGCTGGATTCCACGACTGGATTCTAAACTGTGAAATGAGTTATTGAGTAAGAGCATTTCCATGTTTTTAACGTCGCATTTCTCATCCGACTTGAAATTGCAGAATTTGCATCGTCCTCACACTGGTAGAAATGCGGATACGAGATAGTCTTGCATACCCGTATATACGATTTTGAAAAGTAAGTATAAATGAGACTGATCCCCACGAGTTCTTCGCTAAAACGGATATGAATTTTTAAGTGCAATTAATCGCATTCATGCTCGGAATGCCATTAAAATTATGTGTAGTTCAGGACTGCGATGACATCATGGATTGATGGTCTAATAATACGGATCTGAATTTTATTTATATTCACGAATCAACTGATTTGAGGTACAATAATAAGGCTTTTCATTCGATGCTTAGTAAAACGGACACAGATGTGAGACGTAGAATAACACAGATCCCAACAGGAGATGTGTCGAAAATCATTCACAGAGGCCTACATAACGTCGGTGAAATTTGTATGCACAATTCTTTGTTCAGGTGAGTCTATGTCCTATTTCGATAAGTCCACTCATTCATGCATGAGACACGCGCTAGGGGGGCTGCAGCTCGCACACGTTGTGCTTGTAAACTCAGACTCTACGCTGGGTGCAATGAATGTTCGTTACATGGTCTAAATTTCCACTGAAATATCTCAATCTTCGTCTCACCGGACCATAGCAGGAACCCGGAACTGATTTGGAGACTAAGTTGTACCATGGTCCGAATTTTCCCGTACCTCTGTCGGTGTGATTATAAACTGGGGCCCTTACCACGAGGCAGAGGGCTTAATCATAAGGGCTTACCACGATGCCCGTCGTGAATTGTATACAATAAACACTCATGTAAGTAAAGTAATACGTAAAGTTCCCTTTTGCGTAGCCATGAAGGCCACGGGGGTCGATGATTATACCCGGTTTCTGTGCCACGACGTGGGACAGGTAATGATGGATTTCCTGGACAGGATGCTAGTCTGTCGTGGGTTCAGCCGGTGCTCGTTTTGCACTTGGGTGAGGGGAAATATTTGTGTAGTGAACCTTTATTCGTGTTTAAAATATAGTTGGAGTAGAGAAACAGCCTAACGTACTTATTTTTAGAAACTGTAAATGCATGGCAATGTTACTTAGTTGATTTGCGTACAGATGAGAAGTGATAGCCTATCTATTTAGCTTAACGGTCAAAGACATGAGAATGAATAACTTATCAACACTTTATAATAAAACATCAGGTGTCTCCTCAAATATAAAAATAAATGAATTTATACATTTTTTGTTCGTAGTTGCTCCTACGTTAATACAATGGGAATTTCATTGGACGCATTATAGTTGTGATGAATTTTACCCACTTAGCTATATTATTAATATAATAAATACAGCCCAGTGCTGCTCGCTTGGTTGGTTGACTGGTCCTTCCGTCCGTCCGGTCGTGTTTGTATTACGCTCTTCAGAATTGAGATAGGAGAAAATTCTCGGGTCCTGTATTCCTAAACTAAAGCGATACTGTCAGACAAGGCAGTCCGTATCAGTGATACTGAAAATAACATGAAATCATGGTAGAGTTACCGTACATAAGAGGGCATTTTTAAAATTTTACATAATTTGTCTCGCCATTTTTGGTCGGTAGCCTGACTACTAGTTTAATATAATGGTCGACATTATACAGCCGACAGCCTAACTTATTTAACTTAAAGGCTGTCAGTAAACTTGTGACAACCTTTTTTATTTAATTTAAAGATCGATGGTATATATGTATCAGCTAAAGCTATTCCACAATATAATAATATCCCAGTGTTGCTTGCTCGGTCCGTATATCTCTCTGTCAAGCTCCTAAGGAATTAGATAGGAGAAAATTCCCGGGTCCGTATTCCTAAACTAATAGCNACTGAAAATAAAATTGTTTCATGATAGAGTTACCGTAAATAAGATGGCATCTTAAGAAATTAACATCATTTGCCCCGCCATTTGTGCGGGCGCGCCTTCTCCAATATAGAGGTCAACAGTACACACACATGCCGACCAAACTCAACTTAAAGATCGACCGTTAATACGAATATGTGACAGCCTAGTTTATTTAATTTAAAAGTCGACCATACAAATGTGACAGCCTAACTTATGTAACTCACAGATCGACCATAAGTACGTGAAAACTTAACGTACTTAATATGAAGGTTAACAGTCCCGCGTGACATCCTAACTTATATAATTCTTTCACCACGAAATTATTTTAGCACTAATCCTGCATTCAGCTTTGTACTTAAAACTAACAGCAGCTTTACGTGTACGTGTAATTCGGTTACATGTTTCTTTATTTTCCTCGAAGAAGTAGCCGCACATCCTCACGAAACACGACCACGTAGTCCACGGGGGCGTTGTGAGGTTCATTTAATTAAAAGTTATGATAGAGTTACCGTAAATAAGAGGGCATCTTAAGAAATTAACATCACTTGTACCGCCATTTTTGGTCGGTAATTAAATTAAAATTATTAAAGGTGGAGCGTAAATTATCAGCACTGAGCCGAGCCCAGGTCAGCCTGTGCGTCAGGCGAATGCTGGAGCCCTGGGACACTAGCACAGCTGCCCGCTGCTCTCACTCGAGTCGCCTGTAGTGAAAGTTTGTACCTGCCAGGTGACCTGTTCCGCACAACGGTCTTTACGATACGTGATCTCTTTTGCACAACGAAGCCATGGCTCACAGCCCAGCCCCTGCCGACCTGGGAGGCTGTTCCATATCTTCACGGCCTTCCTCGCCGCTCGCAGATCGAGGCTACCTTATATTAACCTGTTTCCGAGGGTGGATGAGTTCATTCAAAAGAGGGAATTGCACAGCTTTGTGTCCCTAATCGCCGCGATGAACCTTGAGATTAAATTGAACCTCTCCATGCAGCTTTAGGGATTGGGAGTTTCGACATGCAACATAATTTGTTGGTTAGATTGCGACAAAAAGGTTAATTTTTCACATGTTGTATTTATGTGTAGAAAGCAAATCATGAATGCGTTAGCGAGCCAACTCGTCAATAACACGAAACCCTGAACTCCCTCGTGTACCGAATGCGGTACGCTCAATACAATTATCTCAACATAGGTATGTGCTTTTTTAACCAAAGCAGCAGCTTCCCCCGGCAAGTATTATCCTACTGTTTTTGATCGTTCTGCACCTAATTCAGCATCAAGAAAATAGAAAATACAGTAAAAAATCTGCATGATGTGATCCGATCAATCGGATTCAAGTTCTCTATGCGTTCCATCTGACATGCATTGGGGATGCAACATTGAGGATACGTACTGGTGGTGCGGTGTTAGGGTCCGGCCTTTAGTTGCGCTAACGTACCATCGGATTTGAAGTACAACAATAAGGCTTTTTAGTCGATATTTATTATGTATCGTTTATAACGCCTCGTGTGAGCTACCAATACGCTAAATGCATTAATGTGGAATAGATAAGCGAAAGGCCGTGAATGTTTACTCAATAATACTACATATAAGGGAATATCTATCGATGTGCGCATTAATATTCCCATTAACAAATTATGCTTAATTTTTATTTAAACTTTCATAACTTAACTTAATATGTATACTTACCAGCAACAGACTTCTACTTAAACAACACACTGCACGCTATCCAAATGAACTTATTTCTCGAATCAAACGATAATATCCTTTTAAAGTCCCATGGTGACGTGTGTACGTGACCTTTTTGCGTACGGCATTGACACTGATATATATAATGTCTTCTGTATTCCAGAACTGGTCTGCTATTTTACGCGCGTAAGATATGTTGAATTCTGCGTTCCACAGAGACTCCGAGCGCGAGGGTGAACTTTTTGTGTACATCGAACTCGACGGCTGATCTTTGACGTAGTCCCACTGAACGATTGACGTAGAATGAGAATCGTAACTTAAGAGTTTGAACGTGACGTCTACAATTATTTGTAAGGTTGTAGCTTTACCTGGTGAAAAGCCGACTTGCACTATACTTTGTATGTGACTGATTTAGAAATAAATGATTTTTATTTCTTCTGTCATAGTTGTGGAGACACAGGAGAGAAAAAGCTTGGCAGTTATACTTTCATCTTGACTTTGGTCAAGCTGGACATGTGGCAAACAGGACATGTCAAGCAGGACATTTTCAAGCGAAACATAAATTTTCAAGTGGGACGTGTGTCAAGTAGGACGTTTTGCAGTTGGACGTGTGTCAAGTAGGAAATTTCGATAAATTCGTGTGACAATTAAAAAGTTATAATTCGTCCGTCAATTCGAACAATTCAGCCACCCGCCACGCACACAAAAAAGTATGATCGTGTATCCCCGTGCTAACTACACTGAATTATCCCCGTGTTGACTACACTGAATTATACCCGTGTTAGCTACACTGAATTATCTCCGTGTTAACTACACTGAATTATCCCCGTGTTGACTACACTGAATTATCCCCGTGTTGACTACACTGAATTATTCTAGTGAAACCATAACCCCAAAGCCCTAAAAAAGTACACCAAGAGCTGTCCAGACCACACGTCTCCCATGTCGTAACACCGGTGATCGTGCCTCGAATACGGGATCAAAGAGCGATGAACGAAAGTGAGGCGGGGGTCAGTGTGACCACACGACTGATCCTGAAGACCGGATGCGGACCCCGCCTCCTCCAGAGCCGGCCATTCCGGCAACAGAAAGGGAAAGCGTCCGTCTGACTCACTTTAAGACAACCCTTGAAGGGGTTCAAGGGGGAGAAAGCGTGAAGGTTTGGCAGAGGTAACGGCATTGTGCGATGGGAAGTATTTCAGGTGTGTCGTCGAGATCATGGGGGGCCAGCTGTTAGACCTCAATGAGCCTCAGAACTGTGCTCGATCGATAAGAGAAGATCTGGTGTCTGATGACCTCTGAATGTGACGTCCAATTCAAGTGTAGCTTTTCAATTAACGTGAGGTGATAGGAAATGAGCCTCATGGGTATATTATGGAACAGTTCCGATTTAAAAGCCAGGGTATTGCACAGTCCCTTAAAATCCAACCTGACTTTAGAATAGAGAACAAAGTTAGCATTCGATTCCCATATTTGGGTGTCTTCTGCGCTGTCTTCAGACATAAACTGATCGTGAGAAGGGCCCTAAGGAACTGTGCATGCACGAATGCTAGCAAAGCTCTGTGCGTCAGGTGTGGGAAGCTGTGGGTAGATATTCAATACGAATTTCTACTATAAACTTCAATTTGAGTTTTTACTGTGAACGTCAAAACAATTTTACAGCGAACATCAATACAAATTTTTACCGTGAATATTCATACGAAATTTGACCGGGAACATCAGTACGAATTTGTACTATGAACATCAATGCGAATTTATACCATGAACATCAATGCGAATTTTTACGTGAAAGTCATTACGAATTTTTACGTGAAAATCAATACGAATTTTTACGTGAAAGTCAATACGAATTTTTACCGGGAACATCAGTACGAATTTTTACCATGAATATTCATACGAAATTTTACTGTGAAAATCAGTACGAATTTGTACCATGAACATCAATACGAATTTTTACGTGAAAGTCAATACGAATTTTTATGTGAAAGTCAATACGAATTTTTACCGTGAACATCAGTACGAATTTTTATGTGAAAGTCAATACAAATTTTTGCCGAGAACATCAATACGAATTTTTACCGTGAACATCAATACGAATTTTTATGTGAAAGTCAATACGAATTTTAACCGTAAACATCAATACGAATTTTTACTGAGAACATCAAAACGAACATTCAATAAATATTTAAAGTCCAGGTTACGAGCTCGCAGCAGTACATTATGGAAACAATCTGCCCTAAATGGCCTTTCTCTTATGAATATTTATTCATATAAAATATTCATAAAGGCTCTCAGCGATTGTCGGAGAACGCAGGACCTCGTATTCGCAGTCACAAGGACATGCGTTGTTGCTCTTGATATTATGTTCTCACTGGTGTGTTAGAATTACGCGTTCACGTGTAACGCATCCCGGACTTTGTTTTTGTTGGTGTAACGCATTCCAGACATTAATTTTTGTTGGTGTAACTTGTAACGTCTAGTTTTTGTTGGTGCAACGTAATACGGATTATTTTGTTGGTGTAACGTAATATATATTCAAGTTTTTTTCGGTGTAAGAACGTTGCGTTTGTCGAACGATAGAATTATTTCTTAACAACTGATTTTGATCTCACGCAGATGGAAATATGTCTCTCGCTTCATGCCAGATGCGACGCTTACATCGTCGGGCGGCACACGAAGAATACTCCATCAGGACGGGCTCGAAAGGAACGCAAATTTATGAGAAATCAAAAAAATTGTTTTCACGTTCGACAATGATAAAAATATTAATTCGTAAAAAAAATCAATGCACCCAGGGTAAAACGCTTGAACTACTTTTTTGGGTTCTTAATCTCGTAACAAATGACGTGAAAGATGTAGCACTGGCAAACACAACCCTCAAAAATGCATTTTCTTTTGAGATTGGCAATGAATTATACCTTAGAAGCGAGAACATATCTAATCATGTTGAAACGAGTGCATGTATGTAGACTAAACATTGATTAAAACCTCGAGAGCAAACGTTTTGAAATATTTTTAAATAAATTGCAATCCATTGTTCGAAGTCCATTTGGGTGCATACTCGTATACGACACGTCAGTACACCACACGATGTGTGTACACTGCTGCTCATTATATCAATACACATACGATATGTGTACACTGCTGCACATCATCTCATTACACATACGATGTGTGTACACTGCTGCTCATCATCTCATTACACATACGATGTGTGTACAGTGCTGCACATCATCTCATTACACATGCGATGTGTGTACAGTGCTGCACGTCATCTCATTACACATGCGATGTGTGTACAGTGCTGCACATCTACTCAGGTCTTCCAATTAGGCAATCTACACCTACACACCACCTTACCCATGTACGCCGAGTACATCCTTTGTGTCGTGAACGTTACGGTAGACGCTGGCACTGAGCAGGTAATCTATGCTTCTTATCTCTGCCTTCATTATGGACAACCGGCCAGGCTTAGCAGTCGCTGCATTTGAAAAGGATATCGTCCCATTCCACAATATGTTACATACATACCTATGAAAATGTGCACATATATTACGGGTAGAACTAACTGATTTGCCTTCGGAGTTTCTCTGTTTGGAAAAGAGGAATTTTGATTTGAAAGGAATGAAAGCCTTTAAGAAGTGGATACAGAGCTACCATGTGTCTTTTGTTACAAATGCCGCGTACATCACAGGTTTAAACAGTAATTTTTTTCCTCAATAAAGAGCATGACTCGATTTTCTAGATGTGAGTCGTTCTTTCACCTAAGCCTTTAACGACGAATTTATTCTAGCTTTCAAGTTGCATTTAGCTTTGTGCGGTAACTAAAAGCCACCTTATGTATACGTGCAATTAGGCTTAATTTAGCTTTCTGCGATATACTAGCAGCATCCTTATGAAACAGGACCATGTGGTCCCGTGGGGCGTTGAAGAGTTTTTTGGTTCCTTCCTTGGCGAGGGCAGAAAGAAAGCTTCAGTGCTGCATGCCTGCGCGGTCACAAAGCCAGATATTCAGGTGCTGGGTCTCCGGGTTACATTATAAGATAATTTTTTGTTGGCTCATCAAGTTAAAATTCAACAAGCAGGGGCTCTTCAAGTTATGTAGCTTCTAAGTTCAAAGATAGAATAAAGTAGTCTTCCAAATCATTTATACAAATTATATGCAAACACGAACAACGCCAATCATGACCGAATAAAATTCAATAGCGGTTCTGCTTTCGTCGTTTTAATAAATACGGACATGAAGATCTACTGTCGAAAACTTACCTTAAATAGAAAATAATTTACCAAAAAAAGTTCATTACAGGAATATGTCGAACATTCTGCGTGCTTTGAAAACCGACATACTGTGTAAATTACGTGAACACACTTATGTGAGTAAACTGAGGTCAGGCACGATATTCTTAGTTTTCAAGCATTCATCTACCATGTTATTTAACTTCTTATGGGTTAATAAAGTACGCGGCGCAGTCCGTGCACTTGTGTACTTGCTCTTCAAAGTCGTTTACCACCGTCACGGTAGTACGAAAATGAAGTGCTTTGAGAAAACTACGGAAATGATTGAAAAATGTCTTACATTCAAAGTGGGCCACAAAAAGTTTCATTTAAGAAAATACTAATAACTCCGTAACTAACAGCCGTAGAAAATTCTACACAGTCTCATTTTTACAGGCATTTAATGTTATTTTATCAGGTTAAATCCCTTTGCATAGATAGGAATAGTTCAAGAACAGATGAATAAGTGAGAGTCGTTTTTTTACCATTGAGCGAGGGCAATTCCTAAGACATAATTTATCTATTTAATTGATAAAATTGGTATTTGTATAGTATGCAAATCGTTGAATTAATCTCAAAAATATTGTTTATAAAACGCCTCTACACGACCTTCAAGAATTGCGTTATCGCATCTTTTAAAATGTTGATAAACTTGAAAACCATCCAGAAACTATTGCAAATCAATGATAAGACTGAGGGTCCGATGTCTAAAGTGCCTCGAAAACAGTGGTGGTTGTTAGTTATAATGGAAACAGTACGTTCTTGTGTTAAAGTAAAAATTAGAATTTGTTATCTAAAAATTCAATTACCTTCATTTTTCTTTTTTTATACTAAACATTTACGATTTTTATTAATTAGGAACATAGATTGCGTCTTGAGAATTGGCCTCGCACAATGGCAAAATAAAACGACTCCCGCTTATCATTCACCAATTCGTGAACTATTTTTATCAATGCAAAATGATTTGACCTGATGAAAGTACATTGAATGGCTTTGAAAATGAGACCATATAGAAATTTCTACGTCTATCAGTTATGGAGTTATAATTATTTAAAAAAAAGAAACGTTTTTATCGCCCACCCTGTATAACACTTCGACAGCGATTCTCCAAAGAAAAAAAATATCACGTCCTCAAATATCTCCGTTGTGAATTTAAAAACGAAGGATTTTGTTCCTACAAATTTTGTTTGCCTACTAATTTTTTTTATAATCTAAATTAGCATATTTTAGCAAGGAACACAACTTGCATAAAAATTTGAAAATTTGTATTCCAACGTTTACGTTAGTGCTTTGGTAAAGTTAGGTTAGGTTAGATTAAGTTAGATAATCGCATGTACCAAATATGCCCGGCGCACATAGCGTTCAAAGTGTTTGAGGCTTTGCTACCTTAAATTTAGTCACATTGACGGGCAGCAAATTTCTGCGCAGGCTACAACACTTCGGTATGGGGTGTTTGAAAGAAATATCTGGTGCACTGTGTATGGTGATTACGACAGCGATCCGAGTGTGTGCTGATTACAACAGCGATCCGAGTATGTGGTGATTACACCATAGGGCTTGATTATATTGAGAAAAATATAATGCAGTGTTGACGAAATTATGCTCGCTGTACGCTTGCCACAGAAACGACACGCAAGTACATGACATGCCCTCCAGAGTTGTGTGACAGGGTGACACATATGAGCATGCTAACCGATGTACAACTCGCGCAAGTCTAAGGTATTTTAAGCGAAAGTTTAACTTACTCTTATTTTATTTTGTTTGACTTCTACAAATGGAATTTTTGGAAATCATGGATGTGAAATTTTTATTCCAAGAACGAATAACAATTTCAAATAACAACAATGAATACTCTAAAGCCCCTGCCAAGAACTATCTAACTAAATATAACCTATAGTAACACATTCTATATAACAAGAGGACTTTACTTAATACGTGAATCATATTATTGTATATCTGAACTGTATTCGCCATCTGATAAGCTGAAATGACCTCGTATTGGGGATAGTAAACTCTAAATCCTTATTCTAATCGACATCACTCAGCCACGCAGACCCTCATACGTCACCTGTCGCTGCAGCATTGAGCTGACAAGTGAAGTTTGACACACCCAGGTGCACCAATATTCATTCAAGTGATGGTTTTAACCATCTCTACACTGCCAATCTTATACGTAGATTGAGTGTCATCACTTTGACAGCACAGCGATAACGTTTAAACTGTCCTCAAGATGTGTGGCAGTCGTCCGATAATGATCTGCAAGCATCATTTTATAAATATTCATGAGGACTTACTCTCCTTTGTGGCTGATACAAGTGGCTTTTAATTTCAGTTTTCCTTTACCTGTCCTTCTAAAAGCTTATCATACCATTTAATTCGGAATTTTCGTAGCAAAAGCCAAACAGAGAATTTTATTCCTCCCGAACATAACACTATGTCGACCTGTTGAGACTCGTGAGAGGGGAAAGGGGGTATGCAAAAGGTAACTTTCACAGACGATGCAAATATATATACATCGGACTACCATAAGGGCGAGGAGTTACAAACGAGTTTCGAGTAACAATACGAGTTAGAGAATTCCTCAGGATGCACACTCGCACGCTCTACAAAACAGGAGAGAAAGGGTTTGATTTATTGGAACCGCGGCGTGAAGCCATAAGAGCAGTGAGCAAAAGGTGCACGAATGCTGCAGGTTGTTGTACATATGAGGCGCGAACGATAGCACGGTCAGAATCCTTAGTGTTG
The DNA here is from genome assembly GCA_014899125.1 of Orchestia grillus. NCBI lineage: Eukaryota > Metazoa > Arthropoda > Malacostraca > Amphipoda > Talitridae > Orchestia > Orchestia grillus. The sequence goes on along the minus strand of VOMN01032401.1, from coordinate 3,873 downwards.
AGCATGTAAATACATGGTATGTACGTAATGCTTGTGTGTGCATTACGGAATCATTGAGGGATGCACGGTGTACACGCGTGTAGAAAATTGAGCTTACAAGGACGGGGAGCACACGGTGTAGAATTAGTAGAACTAAGTGTATGAGTGCTAGGTGTACATCTCTGGATTGAAAATATGAGAGCTTAGTGTATTGGGTTTCTTCAATAGGTCAGTTTATTCTGTACCACCCTAAACTAAGCATTGGAGTCCATGAAGCTCATTGTTGAACTGAAGCATAGTCACACAGCACACCACTGCACACATACGAGTAGCAGCACCACACACATCACACAACTGCACACATAGCTGCGCTGGACACACCTGCACGCCCAACTGCGCCTGCACATTTGAACGAACTACGCTAGTGACTCTAGATGTACCTTGCGAGTGTTGAACTAGGTAAACCACCGCGTGGGTGGAGACGCTTTGTGTTATGGGTGTTTACAGTGTAACTATGTGTGCAGTGCGGCTGTGTGTGCAGTGTGGCTGTGTGTGCAGTGTGGCTGTGTGTGCAGTGTGGCTGTCTGCAGTGTGACTGTGTGTGCAGTGTGGCTGTGTGCGCAGTGTAGATGTGTGTGCAGTGTGGCTGTGTGTGTATGTTGTAGTGAGTGCAAGTTTGAGTTGTAACTCGTTCAGCTTCAACGTATAGTTTCTTTTCCCATTGTAAACCAAAACTTAAAGGACGAGCATGGCAGGTAAGTGCACGGCGTGTTTGCTGAAGAAGGTTCGAAATGAGAAGTGCCCGTTTGTGCCAGTAGATGACATCTGGAGAGTGGTGGGGGAACCTGGCTAAGTGTTTTTTGAAAATCGAATTTTTTTTAGCCTTTCGAGCCAACGCTAAGTTGTTTTTTCCCGTGAGTTTTGCCTGGAAACATTCCTCGCGGAGTGTAAAGAAGAAGTCAAATCCAAAGCCCTTGTTTTTTTTTGGTTTGACAATAAACTTATATATTAATACGCTCATACTTACCGTTGCGTCACGCTTCTTTACTTTTCAAGTGAAATTTCAGGTCTCGAGCGAAGTATCCTGTATTCGGGTTGCATGTTCTGCTATAAAATGTCAGCCTTTGCGGCACATTTTCAGTTTCCCTAATAGAGTTCAGACTACTCGCATCATCAAGGAGAAAATTGCTTCCAAGACCGGATTATCTCGGCCTTTAACCTCTGTCCAACACTTGAGAGGAACTCTTCTCATGGGCTGATATATCTAAAGTTTGTTTATCTAAATTTCCATGAAATTTTCACAGGTCCTGATAGTATTACATGATTTCATCGCGGCTGGTATTGAAATAATCTTTTCTTACTAGCCTTTCTTCGATAGTTTTTTTGATGACGTCATTGGAGGCCTTGACGAGTAACGAGTCGATGCTGAAAAATATATTGAAAGGTATCCTTCTTTTCGAGGAATAAATATAATTGTATTCTTGACGTACGCCTTAGTTTCATTTTCTCTATCTTGACTATAATGTCGTTCGATATTAGATTTTAAAACAAGTTCACTAATAGCTAATGGAAGACTAAGCAGAAACAAAAAGATGATGCAAAAGGAAAAGGGAAAGCACGATAACAAAATTACGCTGTACTCAATACGCTTTGTGTCACGTGGACATGTTGTGGACGCGTTACGACTGACTGACTGGCTGACTGACTGACTGACTGGAGGCTCGCTGATCTATTGGGAAAATATTGTTCGTACCTTCATAATTTCGATTACTTTGAAGTCCGATAAGACGTTACAGATATCTTTCTTCCCAAGACAGACCAGATGCAGTAAATAGACCAGATGCAGCAATTCTGAGCTTTTAAGTTTACACCATCAGATAACGGATCGTATCCAATCGCGATAAAGCAAGTCGCTTAAAGTGAATCTTAAACAAGGTTTTTAAGCCCAAAGAGGTAGAACTTTACATAAATATTCAGGAGCCTTTTTTAAAGCTTTGTTTTGATCTCAGTAGCACTGCTAACTCTCTTATGCCCGTACGGTAACTTTCTTTAATATGTATTACATAAGCAGACAACAAGGATTATGCGTCGTATGCATCTTTCGCCGTTGAATATGAACTCTTTTTTATAATGAATTTAACTTCTGAGTCCTTAAAATAAAGTTTCACTGACACTATCAGTTAGACTACTTCTTAATGGAGGCCGCATTCCTGACTCTGTGACCCACACTGCAGGTTTCAGATAACAAATTCCGACAGAGCTGGTGGGTGTGCAGGGCAGACGGGATGCCGGAGACGAGAATGCGACTCACATTTTGACATCTATAGTCAATGAAACATTTAAAACATTTATTTACCACAAGTAATTTACATCGGACGCAGTTTTACGATCAGACGAGAAATGACAAACAACGGGATCAGAATAAACACCACTTGAGGGCCCAAATAAGGTGCACGGCTTCCAGGGCGACCCGTGTGGAAATGAGGACCTTCTTCGTAGCGTCACAAATGACGGCGAGGAAAGCTGGGCATTATAGGGGTTGTAATTTTGTTACTTGAGGTTGATATGGATTGTGTTTTACATTATTCTTAACGCGTTCGTTGCCACACGACGTGCGTCGTGCAGTATTCTGCTACTTTAAACAGAATCGAAATATAGCTAAATTTAATTCATATAATTATTAGCTCTTCTCGTTAACGCCCATGTACTTGATTGTAGATTATGTGTGAGCTACATGCGCTACCACTTTGTACAACCACTAAAATAAGGAAAAAACGAGATAAATGATTAATGATGAAAACAATTATGAGGGAGGGCCTTCACACCACGGTCACACTGGTGTGCCGCTGTTACCTCTCACTGTTTTCAGAGTTTCATGCTAACATTCTAGCTCACCCCACGTCCTATAAACATAGCATTANACACCACAAAATCACACCACACCACAAAGTCACACCACACCACAAGTGACACCATTCCACAAAGTGACACCACACCACAAGTGACACCATACCACAAAGTGACACCACACCACAAAGTGACACCACACCACAAAGTGACACCACACCACAAAGTGACGCCACACCACAAAGTGACACCACAAGTGACACCCCACGGGAAGACAATACGATGGCCTGTAGAGAGCAGCTCTCACTCTCTCAGGACCACTTACCGACGCTGCCGCGCATCTCGCGTCCAGATAACGCCTGCATGCCATTAACACTTACTGTGAGGGATAACGCTTACCATTGATGGTGTTAATCGGTCGAACGGTTAATTGCTCACGCACCGCTGGGTTCAGTCACACGGGTAACCTTAACCGGTTGCGTCCACACAGTTAATCGTCGGCGTCCATCAGTTTTCATGGTTACACGTCGGCACTTTCTGCGTGTGTTGGTGACGTGTTGATTCGTGACTTGTTGGTGACGTGTTGATGATGTGATACTAATGGTACTTTTGCGGCACCCCAGTGTGATCCGGGCGTGAAGGCTCAAACATCTCCAACGCATCCAAGTTATGTTGAAGACGTGTTGGAGACTTGTGGGTGATTTGTTGGAGACTTGTAGGTGACGTGTTGATGACATGTTGGTGACGTGCTGGTGACGTGTCTGCGGCTCAAAGACGTGGTAAGTTGGTAAAAGCATGTGTGCTGAATATCAATGACGAATTCAACGAAAACCGTCCAGACCAAAGGAACAGTTCTAGAGAAAATGTTAAACAGAAGCATGTATTGATGAATGTGTGTACGACGAGTAAAGAGTCTTAAGAAAAACGCAATTCAGTAACAGACATTTTTTTCTATTTATAATACGAGTGTCACTTCAGCATCCATATATTTAATGAAGAGCTTGACGCTTAATCCACGAGAGGCTTTGGTCTCGGCCACTGCCTGCC
>VOMN01032394.1:0-20419 GCA_014899125.1 Orchestia grillus | reverse complement strand
GTGTAGGACTTACAATTCTCTAAGGTTTTCCGAAATATAACAGCAAAAAATCCAAACAATTTGGTACGTCACGAATATTTATTTCATCCATCCTACATACTTACATTCATATGTGTATTGGGAACGACAGGTAAGGAGGACAGTACATTTTTACGCGCTTGATCCATGCGAGTACCACTTGCAGTATGAAATGAAAATACCGCACTCAACAAATTCCTCAAAATATCAATCACAAATTAAATTCCTCCAAACATCAATTACAAAGTAACTCTCATATTTCAAGTTTGCTCAAGTCGCGGGTTATGCTATGCAACGTTCCATTCATTACTTACTCTCAGCTTATCATTGAGATACCAAATATGCACAACAACGAGAGAAATCACAAGAACCCCTAAATTGATTTATTCAAAGATGGAACCGAGCTGACGGAGACATAATGAAATATAGCCGAAACCTTCCTATTTTAAGGCTCCTTAAAAAACTCAAGTCTATCAACTATTATAACACGTCATGTCATCGAGTATTTAAGACGTCATGTCATCAATACGAGTATTTAAGACGTCCTGTAATCAGTATATAACACATCCATGGTCTGGATGCTCCGTGCATAGCTGTGCGATCAATAGTTTGTACATCACAGTTTGACCCTAGTGATCTAGTAAATCTATGTACTGCACCACACTTTTTCACAATTAATACACACGGTATGTATGACTCGTTTGAAGTCAATTACGAGTATTCGCTCAATAGGAATAGAACACACCGATAAAATTGATCAGTGCTTAGTATTTTAACGGACCTTGCTATGAGTAGAAAGATTCTCCAAGCAACAGCACATTGCTCCGTTTTCTGAAATCTGAGTTTATTCAAATTTTGGAAAGTTTGTGAAGCATCATTCAATGATTTTCAGAAATCACTCAATGTTACTACAGTTTTTATTTGTCTTAGTCCCGTGAGTCACTGCAGTTTTATCTGCAATTATGATTTATCCCATTAGCATTCCTAATGATTTCTGTGAAGCTGCAGACATTTCAGCCTTGGAAAAAGTTTTGAATGAATAACTACATTTCAAGAGAGAGGTGTGCGTACGGGTGTCGTCACTTATTCGAGTCTACATTGCAGCTGTTGAGAGCTCAAAAATGTACCAATATAGGCAGTCCATACATTACACGAACCGTATTTACTATGCGCTAAGATTGTATCACAAAGCTTCAAAAATTCGCGAACTGAGAGTGAAAATTATTTCAGGTTGAACTCATTAGAGCTTATGAGCTTTGAGCTCATTCTCATTTGAACCCTAAGCCGGACCCTAATTAATCTGTATCTATGTATGGTGACCGACATCAAACTTATATGGTTACTTTCATTTTCATACACAAAACCGGGAGCCAAAGTTGGAGACCGGCTGAACTCCAGGCCAAACATGGGAATACATTATCTGGAAAATTATTTATGAATACTACATGTCAGCTTATAAATTATTATATAATTATCATTCACTAAGAAATACGAATATAGGGTGAAAGCGCACAATGGTCAGCTTTTGCTTTTGGTAAAGTGGAGAGCTATTTTTAGAACGACCCATACACACTTCCTGTGCTGGCGGCTGAGCAGCAGTTTATTATTAAAGTAAGTTTCATGTACTCCAAACTGAGAGTTGATTACAACACGCCCTCGTTAGCTCACGCATTTACCTTCCTGGATGAGTCTTGGCCGACTGAATGGAGAGCCTAACGACGCCACTGCGGCCGGTGGGAGATGAAGGCTCCTCTCTTACCGTCCTCAGTCCATAAATGGATTCAAAATGAAGGTTCACAGCGACATAATATGCTCAGTTCGCGCGTCTATCTGCAGCTCATTGATAATTACAAATCAAACAGTTCGAAAAAGTGTTTTTCATGAAGCTTTTCATGAGTTTACAAAAGAATCATAAGATTTCATAAAATAAAAAATCGTGACGAGTTTACTGACTTTTTTTCTTTTTGCCCATGTGTTGTTTCCAGGAAAATTGCCGTCAACTAAAAATAGCTTCCTGGAATTGCAAAGCATGTATTTTGCTCCACGGCTGCAGGAATTAGGACCTGACAGAGGGTACTGAATTGATGCACGTTGCTCTTTCAAAACTGACGCCTACAGTACAACGGAATGCATCAGGTCAATCGAAACTTATTTGTAAATAAATGAAAGTAGATTAATCTCTCGTACCGTATTCACTCAAAATAATTTGTATTTTCCCTACAGGCTTTTTGTAATGAAATCAAAATAGAGCTAGCTCATTATTTTTAATGGTCCGTACAGCTTGCTTGTCTCAATAGGAACAAGTCATAAGATCATCATATAATTAAAAGTACTTACCATCATATACTGAACTTGAAATCGTCGTGTGTGATAGAACAGTGATGACTACCGACAAGCCCGTACAAATCAACGAGGAAGCCGTGACAGCTCGATGGTGTTAACAAGGATTCAGGCGAGCTCAAACGTGCCCGTTGAGCTCCCACCGCTAGGAGCATTTTTGTCCCTTCTCAAAGAGCACTGGCCTCTCAATTGCTGACCAACTACAAGCATTATGCTTCGAATGTAAAGCGAGTAAGATAAAGAAATATTGTAAATAAAGTTACTTGAAGATAATCTGTCTCAGCACTTTTTCTCTTTTTACTCATTGTGTTGTGATATTCAATTTCGTCGTGAAAACTCAACGTTCACTCAAGAAGACGTACTGTTTGGGCGTCGTTCAGGATGGTATGAGCATACATACCCAAGAACACGCATTCTCTGTTTGTGTTAAACTGAACTAGAATCGGCATTTTGAAAATGAAAACGATACATGACAAACAAGCAACATTATCATCATGCATCAATTTAATCAAACGTTTAAGATCGGAACTAGTATGTTTTTACCTGCCTTTATTTTATGGTTCATCATTTCCGTTGTACCTTCATTAAAGCAATGGAAAGTGAGTTCGACAAACGGAGCCTGCAGGTGCTGTCAAGCTGCAGTACTCATCACGCAACACTCGCGCAGCTGCTGCTGCTGCTGCTGCTCAGACCATCACACAAGACTGCATGTCAAAACTACCATGTTTTTAATACTGTTCCTCCTAAAATTCATAGATGTGTACTCAGTACAAAAGCCCTTCTTGTGAACGGCCGCTGACTTTTGATGAGCGTGGTCTGTGTGCTTCATAAGCTATGGAATTCCATTTCAATATTTATCGTTATAGACGAGCAGGTACGGAAATAATTATAAGGAGCGACCGAAGTAAAGTTCAGGGCAACGGCGCTGCTTATAAATTGGATGTGCTGGAACCTTTTGAAAGATGAAGTTAGAGCGTTAGGGCGAAGGTACACGCCCCAGAACAAACAATGGATTACGAAATTCTCAAAAATTACATGCCTGATCAGCGAACTAAACGCTCTCACCCGAGAAGAAGTTGGGACAGAAATTCAGACACGCTTTTCCACTGATGAAGCGTATTATTTGCTCGATTTAATTTACTCGTTTGTTTCTGAAGGTCTCACGTTACTCACCTAACAGCAGCGTTCCTGTCTGAAAAATGCTCACAATCGACCTATCAGCTGCGAATTCCTTTTATCGAAGGTGCAACTTTGGATCTTGGTAACACTGGTCTACGGATTTTTAAGTTATCAATTGGCCATTTGTAACAGGAGCTGGTGGTTTGAAACTGAGCACTTAAAGGGCTTAAGCCCCTAGCCAAGGTGGACATCCGTAAGTATAGTAGCATTTGATGAGTTATGATTAATTTTGCAGCCAAAGATTAGTTTATTGAATAAAATACGGTTGAATACATCCTTGCCAGCAGCGAGAGAACCGAAGTTGTTTGCTTGTGACGGGATTGTGTAGTTAATGAAATAGAAACTTCATTCTGGTGAATTAAAATAAGAATATCAGCAGGGTTTCACGGTTCTGGAAACCCTACTCTCATGTATAGTTGCCTGAACTGAATTTTCTTCATATACATATACTGCTAAAAATAATTATTAAGGTGGCGCGAGCAAATACTCGCGTTCATTTAACGAACGCAGCAATTCATCCACTAAATTTGAAGAGCGAGAGAAACAAAGTTCATTCAGAGAAGAAAGAGGTATTATTACTTAACGAATTATACTTTAATAAGCTGTGTTCCAGTGCCAACAACAGATGCTGACCAATAATTGGTCGGGATTTGTAACTTCTCCTCGTAATTTGTAGTCAATTACAACTTGCATCAACAGGCTCAATTAAGGACATGTCAATAGCACGATGGTGAGAAGTTCCAAGTTCGATGTAATACGCCAACTTTAGACTTGAAGCTGTCCCCAGAAAGTTTCCTCAGTGCCATCCTCATTGGCAGAAGGGTGTATGATGCGTCCCCGGGAGCAGTGCAAGCATCACGAAAAGAAGCGGGCTCAAGGTCATCATAGTGCTAACCCGTAGTGCACGACTCCTTTAACGAAAGTGAACTGTGAAATGTTCCTGCTCGGCAACGAGGCAAAATTTCCGCGTCCTGTTAGGAATGTCGAGCGGGGCAGATAATTGACTTGGCCGCCTTGCGTCGCGCACAGCACTTCGCGAAGGAGGTCTGGCTGCAAGGCACCGGCGTGCATGACTCGGAAATCCAGGGAATTTGATGAAAAATTTCATTCTCAACTACAGCAGGGGCTACGAATGATAACACGCGGGCGATAATGTTCTTGTGTTAGCTAAAGGCCTTCTTAATATGCTGCTTCTACAGTAGAAAAGGACATGCTGGTTGAGGACAAGTCTTGGTTAGGTTCTTGTCTGCTTGCCCAAGCTAATGCACGAGCAAATTGTGTCAAATTTTTGAAAAATGCCGGGGATGAAACACGGGTGTCTGAAATGCGATTCAATGTTAAATGTTTTGCGAACGAAAGTTTACGATTTGCCAGCATCTTAACAGCATCATTCTTGAAGGTTAAGCCAGCTTCATATTTTACAGAAAGTCAAGTCAGTCTCATGTCTCCCCGAAAGTAAAGTCAGTTTCATCTGACCCAGAAGATTAAGTCAGGCTCATCTCTCACAGAAAGTCAGGTCAGTCTCATCTGTCCCGGAAGTCAGTCTCATCTCTCACAGAATGCCAAGTCAGTTTCATGTGACCCGGAAGGATACGTCAGTCTCATTTCACACAGAAAGTCAAGTCAGTTTCACGTGACCCGGAAGGTTACGTCAGTCTCATCTCCCCCAGAAGTCCACAACAAGATGTCTTGGTCCTGTAACGAGCAGATGTTGCGTCGCAGCGTCGAACTGCCCCACATTACCGGCCACAAACGGCTCTAATGGCACCACACGCACTGCTAACAAGATTTCAAGAAATCCGCTAATTTCAGCGATAGTTCGCAATCTCATGGAGGCCAACATGCTCTAGTTAAGGAGGAGCCAGGTACGGGGCTTCAACTTGGAACGTACTTGCATTTCACAGGTAAGCATGTCGGTCAAGTGCCTTTGAGATGAGTGCCAAAAAGTACTTTGACTGGAAATCGTGAAGCAGGGTGGTTCTAGCGGCAGTTTCCCGTTAGACACAGGTGTCCAACTGGGAAGACTATTTTTAAATGAGGTGGCCATGATTAGAAAGTGGATTAACCTAGAATAAAAATTGTAGGTTATTGCTTCAAGTTTAGGAGACAAATCAGTTGAGAAGAAACTTCAGTATTTTGTTGCCCATAGGTAGGAAAGAACGACCTTTTGAAAGTGAAAAGAAAATAGGCACATTTTACTAGCGCATATCTTTCTAATGCCTATCCCTTAGTAAGGTAAAAACATTAGTGTTCTAAGACTGGGATAAATGTAATTACCATAGAATTCCATGAAAATAACTGTGCTAAGAAATTTGATCGCATGAATAATTATGCAAAAAAATGACAAACCAATATAGCAAGCGTATATTCCTCGTTACAAATTCATTAAATCAGGAAATTATCTTTAATTAAGGTCTCACTTAATCAGGAACAATTACAGGTCCTGTGATGCAGAAATGATGCAGGAATCCTTCAGCGCTAATCTAGGAAGGCTTCGGGCGTGAGAACGGAGCTGAGTGCTGTGGAAAATGAAAATGTTTCCACAAGACTCGCATTAACAAACCTTGAAAATTCCATGCCGTATGTGTACTTGGTTAGTGATAGTTGACGCGTTGCGCCCATTTTGACAAGAGGCAGTTTGGTAGCCATAGTCTTACAGACCTTCGAATAAAAGTAATTTTCTGCACTTGAGCGAATCCAGATCTAGAGCAAGGATGGCCACTGAAAATTTTAAATTTGTGAGCTGAAAGTGAACTAATTTCGCGTTGAAAACAGTGTTTGATCGTCTAAGTGGATGTAGATAATACTTCTCAAATGAGAGTTATAGTTCGAGCCGACATTCCACTGTCGAAAGCGTGCCATGACGCAATCAGAACGATGACTTTTGCCGTAAAACACAGCCGTAAATTTAAATTATAATGAAAGAAGCTTTTGCATTCATAACACCACAAAAGAATTCAGAATTTAGTTTGAATATTAAGCCACAAGGGAAAAAGTTAAACCTTATCAATTAAGAAGATTGAATGAAGTCAAATATACACGTACAAAATCATGGAATTAGATTGATATATCAACATAATACAACCTTTTTGTCCCACTTATTCCTGTACTCGTATAAGCGGTAAATTCCCACCGGAACGCTTGGTTATGTGAAAGAAAAAACTGTTTTACTCCTCATAACATCCTTCATTCGAAGAGACGTATTTCCAGTAAAACAAAAACAAATATAAAAATATGAGAATATTCGTAAGTAAATTACACATTCATGGAATCTATTTCACTTCCTTTGATTAGAAACTCCAAGCTGCGGTGAATGAGCGAGATCTGTCTTTTGTCCATTGGAGTATAACTTGGAGACTGGGCTTCATCAACTCGATGAAAGCTCTTCCTCGCTCCCGACAGATGCACAGTACACGACGGCACAGAAACGCGCCCTGACAGAATGGACGACTACGCCTGACTTGCCTTAGTGGCATTTGTGTTGGATGAATCCACCAGTGATTTCCTTCCTTTTATATTTGCTCGATCAGGTTACTTTTTTAAAATGTGGTGTTCAAGTGGAACGCTCAGGGATTTAGGAATATTCCCCACCTATATCAAGTAATTTAGTTGCAATTCGAGCATCGGTTAAAAAAATTATTTACCCGCACACCGAAATATTAGTTAATATCAGGGGGAAAGCCAGGGTACAAAAGTAGTTCACGAAAAACAACTCTCAACTTTTTACCCTACGAATGCTCGATGGTGAGAACTATCGATGGTGAGACCTTGTGAAGCCTCTGCAATGGTAGAAATCATCATTTTCACATATTCTTTCAAAACCCAATATCTTCATATCAATGGCATGTAAACTCGTCATTTGCATTTATCGAATAAACGAACTGTGTTCTCATCGCATAAGTCCGACATGTCTCCATACTCGCGAACTGGCAACCTTCGGCATCCTCTGCTGGAACGATATTTGTATAATACCAACAATGGGTACAGGTGCAGAGTTCTGTGTGTACACTTAGAGACATCCAGCACCTGAAAAAAAATCGATTCACGATTATACTGCACGCGTATGAGCACGGGCATATGTTCAGCCTGATGAACATATTTCAAGCGAGAACCATGAATCATAATTAAAAACAGTGTGCTCAAGTGCATTACCGCTTAAATATTCGTTAGTCAACTTCCTCAAAGTTGAATTAAAGTGCAAATTATGTCTTTTTCCGTACTCAGAACACTCCAATGTATGAGAAACTAGTCCACTGACAAACCAACTGAAACAGAATCATCGCATTGTACGCTTGCGTTTAAAATGGCGAATAAAATACTTCCATCTAAGATTGTCGGCTAGAATCCATCTAAGATTGTCGGCTACAAATCTTTCGCAGTACTGCTGACAGAGCAACCACACAGAATGCTGCTCGCACGAGCTGTAGGAAAGAAATAAACAGCGTCGATTGACAAACGGGAAAGCTCGCCGGCTGACAGCAGAATTGAAACGAAACGACTGGAGCAGATTTGCTTTGAACGTCCAACATCCCACTCGCCTGTCTTGCTCAAGACTATTTGGACTCCCATTTACTTTCGTTAACCGAATGTGAAATGCCATGGAGATGCCCTGGCACATACGAGTAACAAACACTACGAGACTCTAGTGGGTGGATGCGAAACACATCTGAGGTTAAAAAATACAGAAATCATGATTTATTCGAACTGTATCCGGTGAAGGAGGGATCGCTCACGGTGTCTGGTCAAGAGGAGGTCTCACACAGCGAGCGACAAGTCCATATGGGAGAAGTGGGCACCAATTTCCTGTCCAAACTGCGTCACAATACCACCAGGCACCAGAGAGAAACTGGAGCTGATTTTCGAGTTCACTATATTACCATAGTGATTACGTATGCAAATTGAGCACAGAAGTTACTGGCTGATTTGGGTACAATTTTGGTAGTAAATGGAAGTAATACCATTTTCATTTCACTGAACAATGCAGGAATATTTGCACCATTTCTCCATTTTTTTTCATGAAAGGACAGATAACTGATAAGTAGTCTGTCAGTTCTCGTAAATTATGGAAGTTGATGCCTTAAAAGGTGAGCGTACAAGAGAGTGGCATAGGAGAAAAGGCTCTAAAGTGTTTTAGAAAACAGTTTCCGTCATCGTTTATTTTACATATGTTATAAGACATGATTTGTTCGTTTAATGTAGTAGAAAACATGGCATTAATAAAAAAGTGATTCCACTTTTTAGCCAAATGCTTTTAATACTCCTAGATTTAAAAAGAAGTCTACACATAAGTATGTAGATGACACTGATATCTCCATTAAACTGAACATAGTGTATGTAGTACGAAATTCAGAATTTGTGTGAAACTATCTTGCTCTACAACTTTTCTCAATTATTTCAAAAATTTCCCCAAAATCTGAAAGGACACTGAACTCCAAAAGGGCTCAGCATATATACGTTCAAGACTATGTCTATTTCATTGGTTGTGAGTTTCATCTTAAATTTACGTTTGAGACACACAAACATTTCATTTTGTTTTAAATTCTCATCAAGAAGCATCGAGTGAAATTCCGTTGAAAGCGTTGTGCTGCGAAGAGCGTTAGACCGACACCTGCGCACAACCCCTCACCTACAGCCACATTCCTCGTCAAAGACGTGGAAAATTGAGTCGCGAAAGCTAATTTTCCAAGAGGTTAAATCCTCGATGGATAACGTCTTAACGAGTGATCATCATATCAAGATTACAAGCACTCTGAAACTGAACTATCGTTAACGGTGCTAACATTGAACGTTAGTGCACATAGAATCACTATCTCCGGCTCTCGTAGGAAACGCTACTGGCCTCGGACGATTAATTCTTGAAATGCTTGATAGCACAGTAATTAGCGACGTGTAAGGTCATTCTAGCACGAATGCGACAGTCAGGTGAATAGGGAAGAATTTGACACAACCACAAAGTCGTTTGATCAGGGAACGAGCTCCAGATGAGCTGAGCGAAAGAATTGATTTAATTTATACGAGCAAGGCGTTCCGCTTACCATGCGAGCACTTCAAGCGTTTGTTCCTCACCAAATAGAAAGTTACGCAACACTTAGTGAATAAGTTTAATGAGCTTCTTGTTGAGAAACGTGAAATTTCATCATCCGTAAATGTTGTAGTAATAAATAAATTCTAACTTTTAAAAAAGGACTCTACGTACATCCTCAAATTTCTACTTCAACTAATTTGCTCACGAGGTTTAATAGTTAAAACAAATTGATGGAAGTATTTTAATAAAGGCACATGAGGTCTGTACAGTTAAAAATAACACTTTCAGTGTAGCGCAAGATCCACTGCACCAATCAAAGTCAAATTAAATTGCTTAGACTGGCCTCAAAGTCAGTCAGTCATTCCGTAACATAAAATGCATGATGCCCATTACCATTCATACCAGTTACTCGTTAGGAACCTTGAAAGTAACTTTAGCTTCTAAGCCCTTTCGAAGAAGAAATGAAAGATGTCGCGGGAAAAACGTACGTGAGCAAACTTTACTGACTGGTTGACAAAACTGTCGCTGAAATCTATGTTCTGCTCCAGCAGACATCAAGGAGGCAGCACGAGCCACTGACAGCATTCCGTGACGTAATGTAGTCGTTCCCAAAATGGAACTAAAAGCGAAAAGTTTAAGAAGTTTAAGAGCGTTTGAGGAAAGAATGTGCGCGCCCTTGAGGAAACTAAGGCTGGGGCCGAGCCAGAGCTGGGTGTTGCACCACGATAAAGCACCTTGTCACTCGTTTTTACTCGTCCATCAGTTTTTGGCCCAAAAAGCGGTCGCCTTTCCACCCTTTAGGATCGCCTGGCTTGGCCTCGGCAATTTTTTCTCTTTTCCCCGAGCTAAAAACACTATAAAGAATGTCATTTTCAGTCTAAAGACCAAATTTTGAAAGCACTGTGCTCTGAGATACGGTCAAATTCCCACCGAAAATGAGTTCTATGGACAATTCCAGCAGCAACAGGTGCATGATTCAAGCAACAGATCTACTTTGAAGAACTTAAAACCGTGCAAAACTCAGTAATCCTAGCACTAAATTTCCTGTGAAAATATACGTTTTGTATTTAAATAAACCTTGTATAGCTTTGTCAGGTATGTACATGGTGGAAATCTTTAAATTAAGGATTCAAAGCTGATGATACTCGTTTTTATTAAAATCAAATCCACAAAATACAGTAGTCGTCTTTGAAAGTTTATAAAATTCTTTATATAAGAACCAACAACACATATTTTCCATATACGAGTACGTAGGTGTGTTGGCACTGAGCTAAACCTGCAGTAAAAAAATAAAATCAATTTACAGGGATTTATGTAGATTTTTTCGACTCTTAGGAACAAATGTGTACGAAAAACCCTTTTGTGCATGTTCTATGTTCTCTTTCAGAGAGCAGAATTACATTACCAAGAGCAGTTGATTTTAAGTGAGTTCCATTCTACTGTGGTAGTCTTGAAGCACAAATTTCAAATTATGCACTAAAAAAATGCAAAGACATGAGAGAATAGAACGAGCCATATCTTCTTAAATGAATTGAATTATGGAAGTTCAATGACATTTTCTCGTCCCACAAATTACAGAAAATCCATATCTTCTCAATATTTACATACGCCACAAAAATACGTTTTTATTCGCAAATCCCTCCACATTTGAAAATGGAAATGAAATATGGCCAGTCGGCAAGAAGTGATGTATTTCAGTGACGTTTTGCAATTATGAGCGAGCATTTTGCCACTGGCTGCAGTGTGTGGAAAATTCCAGCGACTTTTGACAAAAATAACTTCTTTTCGACTGTGTAAGAGACGATAAACTCAGTGGGTTTCTCAGAATATATTCTCCATTTGAGATACCCTGCGTGGCTCGAACTGCGTCGTTTTCCTTGGCAGTTAATGTGATCGAGACGATCACATTAACTGCACACTTACCGCAAGCCAGAGGCGAGGCAGCGACCAAAGAAAAAAGTTTCACTTGCATTTGTTCTTCTCGTCGTCATTGAGTTTCTCTTTCAAAGCCGAACAATAACCTATTGGTCTATCAATGTTGGTTTGAACTTTAAAAATGCCTATGACTTTGTATAAGTAATAGCACTTACAGGAACGTCCATCAAACGAATTAAAAATCGATAATAAATATACCTTTCCATAAGTTCAGGGCATCCACTGCTGTGTATCAGAAATAACCAACTGCGATCGAAAGACAAACACGCACATGATGGAAAAATTGCTCGCCCTTCACACGTGACCCGTTTTCTCACTCACAAAATCAAACGCTGAGCACAACACAATCCAATTACCTATGAAAATTTTATATTTTAAAGTTTCACCAGTTCGTCATTGCAAGGACACGACATAGGACGCTTAACTTCTATTGAGCGAGATTGTCAAAAGCTTCCAATTCTAAGAAATTTTCCTCTTTACAGCACCACCCCAGCCTGCATTCTTGCGTTCAGCAGAAGTGCATCGGCACCTCGCTGCATCACAACCACCTGTTGATGCCGCCGGCACACCTGCACACACCCAATGCCACGGCGGCGCAGAACACACTGCAGCTCTGTGTGACCTCCTCACTCGAGAGGTGCTTCGCACACCTTGCTGTGCCCTGTGTGAGCAGCGCAGGGCATGGAGGAGCCGAAGGCAGGGTCAGGAAGATAATAGAGTGGGACAGAAAAATGAAGAAGAAGATGATGCGACAGAAGCGAACTTATGTCCGATGTTATAGGCATCAATCAGGGTACCAACATTTCGTCCAAACTGCCTCACAATATCTGCCACGACTGAAAATTGATCGAGTTTACGGTGCTATTATTGGAATAGAATTAAATGTGGTAACAGGACTAGCCAACTAGCGGATTTTTAGGTTTCCACCCATGTGTCACGATGCGAGACACCGATCACGCACAGGCACCCTAGTGGACGTGAAAGTCGAAGAACAGCTATTATTTCTAGCACCTGAATGCTGTGACCATCATCGCTGCTACTACTCCTCACTGCACCTTTGCAGAGGAGATAAAAAAGGTCTAGACAAAAATGGCTGTGACACAATCATCGATTACTTTTATCAGAGAAGTAATCGATGAACACATGAGAGCGTTCGCTTTAACGCAAGAGAAATGTTATTTTACAATTCCTGGATCTTATGTTTTGCTAGCTTTCCTTTATATGGGCAGCGGTCTGTCTGTCTAAAGTTTTCCTGAATGTTTTCTTTCTATATATTTCCGTACCTCTTTGGGTTAACACGTTTCATCAGACCCCTTTTTTGATTGAAAGATGTTCATAAACTTAACGTACAATTTTTCATCATCAATTACACTTTGTAACAAGATTTGTGTCCCCGACAATTATGTGTTATTTTCAAACTCTTCTTACTGCAAAGCAATGGATGACTGCCATTATTTCCTACGAAACTTTGCTTATGCATTGTACTTGGGTTATATTTATTTTTGATATCAAATTGAAGTGAGGCAAATTTGAAAATTAATTGACCTGATTACAAACGGCAGCTTCTAGCATTTGAATTATTTTCTCCTTTCGTTTAATAACGAAGAAACGGTAAATTTTGTTGTAACACAGGAACAAGTAAAAGTGAAATTTTGTTAAATGTTGTTACTGTATAGTCTATCGCATTGAGCTTCGTTGCAGGGCTGGTAACTCACAACTGACCTTCTGTGAGGAGGGCAGCACATGATAGCGGGAATTATTCAAATTGTTTTGTGTTGTTTTCTCACCTAATGTGGCACAATTTCCAATTTTCTTAAATATTGTGTGATCATATTATTCATGCTAATTATTCATTTCAATTTTCAATTTATGTATGTATAGATTGTTTAACACCCGTTTCCTAAAGTTCTTCATGCACCCACAAATTGAAACCTTCCCTACATGTAGAACAAAGGGAGTTTTTTGACAAAAATAAATCCTCAAATCCTGCGCAATGAGATGTGCAATTGTCTCATGGCTGTAAATTTTTTAGCAACTGAGCTCGACTGAAACATCAATACTCTTAATTTAGGGTTCCCAGATATATAGTACACAACGAATCTATACCTAAAACCTTGGATTAGATTTATGAAAGAAATTATTTTCCGTTACTCTCAACATTGAGAGTTCAGAAAGAAGGAACGTATTATCCAAGACACTTCGTCATCCCCTGGCTCCAAACCAGAGCAGCTGGAAGCAGCGATCATCTGCCGTCGATGAGGGCTAGCTGCGGGCTGCAGCTGCAGGCATCTTCCAGAGCTGAAGGTTACAGGTGCTGTGCTGACGCTGCGAGCGACTGGTGGGGCTCACGATTGAAGAACTTGTTGTGAATTCCCTCCTTGGTGAATTTACGTCCGACGACTTCGTCGTAAATCGCTCGTTGTGTTGCAATATATTCTTCCAACTTAGGTACAGGCATACCAATGCGTACACTTCAATGACGTGATTTCATGCTGGTTACTTCTTCCAGGACTGAAAATCATGGTTTCCCACATCTGTATGCGTAAATTATGCAAAATTTCAAGAATGCTTAGAAATTAAACCTATTTTCAAATCGTCAATATGCAACCGGATACAAGTGTGAGGTGTTAATATCAATTCAGAAAAATAAATGAAATTTAAGTTCAAAGTCACATGTATTGTAAGGGACAAAAATGAAACCTGTATTTAAATACGTAACCATCATTTGAATAGCAGTTAAGTACTTCTAATTCAATAATCAAGTTTCGCTAATAATTGCATGCAGTTTTATTACACAGATTTTGCTGAAGTTAGTTCAGGCTTTAAGTCTAATGGCCAATGATGTGTTATTTTCTCGACAGTACCACGTTGGCTGGTCGGCATTTTGCTCTGTAGATAATCAGGTGCTGGTTGAAATTTATCAATTGTTTGAAGACATTCAGTTCAGTACAAACTCACTGTAATGCCTGAACATAGCCTTGATGAATAGACTGAAGAAATAACCTTAAACCAATAAACTTATTTTGGCAGTGGGACTGTATTTGGCCAACTACAAAAAACAAGCTGCTATCTTACGCACGTAGGCAATATGTACATGAGATATGTATGTATGTGTAGGATAGACTGGATGTAGCATTCCATGAATAATTCGCAGCATTCTTTCAAAACGGAACCTTGCGCCATGTTCCTTTTGTTCGATAGAGGGTGAACAGAAGTCAGAGAAATGTTGCCTGCTGGGCAGACGGTCGGCCCCATTCCACCACCTCGACACGGTTCTGATGATGTCACAATGGACGCTGAAGAAAAGCCTTCATTGCAAATCGTCTATGGTTGTACTATTGAAATTATTCGCTACGAGTAAAACTTGCACCAACTCAAGCATAGAAGTCGGCCGTGATGCAGTATTCGCTTGAAAGCCCGACTGAAAATTTCTTTAGGGCTGGTGCCATGATGGAATAGATGAGTTTACGATAGAAATTGGGTTCGAAATAGCATGGGGGAAACAGGCTCATGCTACGATGAAATGGGTTTCGTGCTCGAATGCATGACTTGATGGGTAGTTATCATGGAATTACTAATATATAATTACGAATAATATGCAAATATTTAAATTAAGTTTGAAGTTGAAAAAAGTTCAGGACGGCAGTGAGACCATTTGTTGAATTTCACGTTTGCATGAAACTATCAACTTATGAGCTACGTTTGTTTAATTTCAACATGAACATTGTTGCATCCTCTGAATAGTATTCGTCGATAAAAACCCAAAATTCGACATCTGGTCTGCTAATCTAAGCGCAAATTGTCTCTGTTTCACATACATCAACTCTGAAAGAATGAATGAGAGTATATTTTAGAATACCCAGACATCAATTCCAAACATAGTCTTACCTCATGACGATAAGTCCATCTATCTACCTATATCATAAAAGGCTTAAGCGAAACAATGAAGAACGAATATATAAAATAGAAACTGCCATCCCCGTAACTCAATTGCCGCAACCGCAGCCATTGAAACTGCAGCCGCAGCTCGGCCACCCTTCATATCAATGAAGGGAAGTACCCTTCATGAACGTACGGCTCAAACCGCTCTAGTTCCGATGGCTATTGCTTTGTGATAGATCTGCTCTGGGTGAGGCGGAGTGACCGATACGGTAAAGTCGGGACTTGATACAGAACTGGTTATCTGGGCCGGCTACCGGACATATCGTGAAGCTGCAGGGTCGCATGGTCCTAATCAATGACAAAATAAGGAGTCTTCATTTATTAAGAACAGTGCACTTTTTCTTGTCACCTGAAATTTTAAGTTGCATTCCCAGAAAATATTTTAAAGTTTTCATGAGCCCCGGAGATGAATTTCAGTTTTCTGCAAAGCGCGTAACGTTCCTGCAAGGATAACGCCACAGAAAGCTCCCTATGTCGCCGTATCTCGCACCATCATGCAAAGTTTCTTAAAATTCATATTTCGTTCTTACCCATTAACTAATTTAAGGCAGTTCATGCATGGTCAGAAATAGGAAACTAGCATTTGAGATCAAGCATGTGTTGTTCATACAAATAATTTATTCTGAATCTCGGCAAGTGAACTGCATGCGGCTGGCAATGTCCCACGGACAACTGCATGCGGCTGACAATGTCCCACGGACAGCTGCATGCGGCTGACAATGTCCCACGGACAACTGCATTACGCGCAGTTCATTTTAGTGTGAAATTGGTCACCCTGAGCATCTTTCGTTCTTTCTCATCAATGAAGGAAAAGTAAAAGCCTTTGTGACATGGTTTTATTATCTATTAGTTCAAAACTGTCGCAATCTATTAACAATTAATTCAGCGTAATTATTCAAGGTTTATTTCATTATTCTATATCACTATAGTGAAACTAGGTACAAACACCATGCACTGCAACATCAGTGTGATGTAACACCATGGACTGCAACATCAGTGTGATGTAACACCATGCACTGCAACATCAGTGTGATGTAACACCATGCCCTGCAACATCAGTGTGATGTAACACCATGCACAGCAACATCAGGGCAATTCAACAACTGATGATGAGTTTCTTTACATCTACGCATTAATTCACTCATTACTTTGGTGTTGCGTTCACGTTACGCCCAGCCTCCGCTCAGTTGTATCCACCTCTTGGCGAGCACATTTAGTTTCTAATTAATAAGGAGAATAGCTGAGCAGTTTTATTAAATTTGTTTCAAGTGAATTTTGAAAAAATTACATGAGAACTTCTTCGAGAATATAAAAGCGTAAATTAACTTTTCGGAAGAAACTTTCTAGTTTTAACGTTATAGTTAATCACTTACTTTAATTAGAAAGTTCATTGAGTGCGACTGTAAAGAAACAGTGAGTTTGAACTGAGCGAGCAGTTTTGACTCTGTTCTCACTTGGTTTGTTCTTTGCAGCCTTTGCACAACGAAGATTGGCCGTAAAAACCAATAGGAATTTTTCCTTTGCTTTCGCCTCCAGACCTGTGGCTTATTTTTTTTTTAACCCACAGTCTGAACACAAAAGATACAATATCGCCGGAGATCAAACTTTGAATGATCAAAAATTGGTATTTATTTATTTTTGGCGTCCTCAAAGCAAATTGCATCTTCGGAAAACCTCCACTGTCAATTGAATATTGTTTTGTGTTTTTTGTTGACTTGGAAGCTTATTCGCTCCGCATGTGTTCTATGCTAACAATTTTCCTGATACAAAATATTTGTTGACTGAAAAAATGAGCACAAACTAAATGTTACTTTTCTTTTTTCACTTAAGACGTATCTAAAAAGTACCACATCTGAGAACTAAATTGAATCGCTCGCAGAAATTCCCTTAATTTCTTCACCCTGAACTAGGTCGGTAAATCTTAAATCATTCTCATAATAAAGTATCACTCGATATCAATGGTTTTCTCTACATCCCTCAGAAGCAGTCACAAGCTGTTAAAGTCGACTCTCTTTATTCGAGTGTTGCTGCAATGCAAAATGTAAAAAGAAAATTTAAATGGAGCTCGCTACAGCAAATATTGGTTTCCTTTTGTTATTATCAAGCTGACTGCAAACTCAATAACCGAAGGTAATGAACCCTTCTTTGTGTTTGTCGAGAGCCTTCGCCTCCGGTTTGCTCAGACTCGGCTCAAGCCTTCTAAAATATCATGTGAGTAGAATAAATCATCCCTCGAAATTGCAATAAAAATCTTTGCTCTCTGAAGAGCTCTAAAATATAAATCCATAGAGCCTGAAGAAATGAAAACCTTGTTTTTCTAACAGGATGGCCTTTGCATGAGGAAATGTTATGTTTTCAGTTGGTTTTATGCACCCTGAAGTTGACGCTACACGTGCCAACGTAGACGCAGTGAACTTTGATGCTGTACAGTGAAAAATATTTGAGTGCCTGCGTTGGATTCGATTGAAAATGAAAAACATCGAATCGAAAAAATGAAGTCCAAGATACTTGAAACTCTTCCCAGATCACGTACGCTAACAGTGCATTTCCTTTGCAAACGAGGCTCCGTAATGATGAGAAAGAATTTATATTTACGGTACGTACCCCAGGCCTTGAATACCTGGCGCTACAGAGAGAAAACAAACAGTGAACTGAGGGATCTTGACCCAGCCGTCTACAGCCGACACTCTGTGCAGGCCCAATTGATGGGTTTAGTTCTTTGCTCACCCAATAACCAAATATGTAAAAGGAAACTAAAAACGTTCCTGCCACTTTTGGATTCATTTATTAAATACCTCGGGCTCAATTTTGAATTTAACTCTCGGGATTCAAACCATGCTTTAAATGACTAGGAAAAAGTCCTCCGTTGAGAAATGTATTGACGTCTGCAAAATATTAAAGATCCATCGACTCAACTTCAGTGCTTTATGTTAAAAAAAATTCTGCCTTTATTGTGAGAGAGTATTCAGGGAAAATATGTAAACAAAGTATATTGCGTATTGAAGACGATTCGAGATGTGTTTTCTGAAACATAGAAATCAATCTGAAAAATTGGAAACAAATTCGAGGAATAAGTAAAACTTTAGTTTTAATTTCCGTAGATTTTTTGTTTATTTTTTTGTATTTCGAGGCTCAATACAACACAAAGTTAGTTTTACAGGAGGCACATGAAGACACCCTTGAATGCAGGCTGCCATTTGGAGTACCACACAGACGGCGTCTACATATATATGCCAGCTCCCAATATTACTCCCGCGCAAACAGAAGCCAGCATGAACAAAGCGGCTGGAACACCCTCGCTCGTTTTCCAACAATGTTTAACGTTCCAGAAGAAGCGCGCCCAATTAAAGATAGAATTTTCCATTTCCACGAGCATTCATGAAATTCTGCTGTCATTGGTCTTGAAACAATTTTATTTAACATGATTCACACGTTTCGAAGCAGCCGAAATGTTCAAAATGTAAATGCACCAAAATATTCTCAATTGTAAGCAAGCCAATTATTCTAACAATTCCATTTATTCAACTTACGACGCCTACTGGAAATCGAAATATTATTTTCTGTATAACTGGGTTCAAAGTTTTTCTTCTACTTCTTCTTCTCTGAAAGGCCTTAATTCTTCTTAGGCCATTCCGAATGAGCTTATCCTACGCCAACCAGCTGAGATTAACTACGAATATTTACCTAGCACAACCGGTTGAAAAAGCTGTCAGATTTGTCATCCTACCTGAAAAGCCCTTATTGACATCTGCTTTATACTTTTATAATGAAATACTCTTTACGGTCTTATTCAGAACGAGTTAATTCAGACTGAACAGCTGAAAAGATGAAAACTCACAATTTTGTCACTTGAATTTTTACAGTCCAAGATGGCTCAGTTCGCGAGACGTAAAGCACACAGGAGGTACTTGAATGATAAAAGGCAGCAAAAAAGTAATTCAGTGTATCTGAAATGTTATTTTACACATTTTTACACTATTCGACTGCAACGGGCTCCTCTAACTTGAGCTATTGACCTCGAAATGGACCAATTGGTGCGAAACTGATCGGCTTGATCTCGAAATACATATATTTACCGTGACTGCCCAGCTGACATATGCAGATGAAAATAGGAAAACAATTTGTCCTCAATTCGATCAACTCCGATGAAGATCAGAATTTTCATTTTCTCTTTCAATCTGTCGCTAAGCAACTGCATTGTTTACACTAAGTGCAATCTTCACTCATTTACACTATATTACTTCCAAGTTCACCCTTAGATTATATAAAAATGCATTTGGCAACATCGATAATAAAACTCCCTTAGTCTAATATATTCCAGGAAATATTTACCTCCTTCATGGGTTGATAAACACTGTAAACATAACACGAGAAAGATATGTGGAGACATGAGTGTTCCAAGAGACGTATGTTCAATGTATATTCAATCATTAATTTTTCAATATACAGACTGTACTGGGACTGAATACCTAGCAATTTGCTCTGAATTGTAAAGTCTGTTACTTTTTGCAAACGTAGAATTTTTAAAACTGCAGCTTAAATCAAAATTTCAGCAACGCCTTTTTCCCCATTTTTATAACAGTTCGAGTACGTAGATCTAAACTTACAAGCGGGAAGAAAATTCTGCTTTGTCTTGTGAAGACTAGGAGGCTCTTATGAAGCGCTTGAGCCCATCGAGTGATCTAAAAATGGCCCAAAATATTCACAGCAGATAGGTAGTAATAAAATGCTTAAGATACGAAATGAGGAGGACAAATTTAAACTCCTGAAAAAGCTCGTTGGTAGAATAATCGAAGGATAATAATGGCTGACGCAAGGGGAGGCTAAAGTTCGATTGACTTGCGTCAAAAGTTTTATGACAAACTCTGAAAAACACGTTTGAAAATAACAGGAGGGCAGCACTGGTGTCTACTTGATGTACTGCAGTAATACAGTAATATTATAAATCAGATATTTCCAAAAGTAAATTGCGATACTGAA
>VOMN01032391.1:0-11074 GCA_014899125.1 Orchestia grillus | reverse complement strand
GCCCTCACTCAACTCTCAGCTTTCTGGTGAAAGTAGGAACTTTCTAAGTCGTGAATTCTAAGTAGTTTTTCAAAGAGACTGAACGTGAATTTTGTTTTACTTTCCTTGATGAATATTTGTTCTGCACTTCATTCGTCGCTGACTTGTTGATCTCACCTTGTTCGTTTGACTAGTTTTTGATGACAATTGATGGAATGCTATGAAAATCTGTGAAATTCGATGAAATTTCTTTTTCTCTGCTTTAATGACGGACCCCATTTAACGTTGTCGTCGAATTCAAGTGAAATAGCGCAATATGAATGCTGATTTCAGAGAACAAACAACGGTTTTTATTCATATATGATTTTGTAATTGTATCAGGTATGTACAAAGAATCACACGATGCTTTTAGTTCATATTTACCTAACGTGCTAATCACTTCAAGCTGAACGACAGGCAGGTGAATTACGCATCACAACTATGGAAATCTAAACGGGACGTCTACACTTTTTTGTAAGGTTGTAATCTTACTGATTGAAAACCTAACGGGTTCCTTGCTTTATCTGAGACTGACTCCGGAATAAAAGATTTATTTTTCTTTGTTGTTACAAACACAAGTTCGTTTTGCACGGCGTCGCGCGTTGCTCCAGTTTCCTGGAGTGTCTGTGCATCATCCCTTCACGCCCCGGGGGACTCTTGGATCACGAATACTTTCAGTCTTTACGTTACTTTAACATTAATTTGAGGGGCTTGCACCCCCATGTTAACACCTGTAAAGAAGGTGACACGTGAAGCAGACCACCTGCCCCCGTACACGCGTTGAGGTCGCGTTTCATTCGAACGCGCAAACACCGGAAAAGGGTTAGTGTGCTTCCAGAAATTGATTCTGATCGTAAAGAGTTGAACTAGCAATCCTTCATTGACACTTTTAGAGCATCCCTGCATCGAGAAATTATAGCGAGAAATCTTAATTAATACTACAGTGTAAAGAGCTAGGACGTATTTGAATAATTTTGTATTTTTAGTAGATTGAAATGAATGCTTTCGACGTTGCTGTTCGTGTACAAACGTCGAGTACAGTTACTGAATGCAGTTAAAAGCGTGAGTGAAGTGCTGTTATTAAGACCTACTCTCCTACGTAAGATGACCTACTTTCATCCATAAGAATGCCTACTTACATACATTGCATAATCTACTATCATGCCAAACATGCTCAACTCTCTTACATAACATGACCTACTCTCGTTCAAAATACTACCGTCTTTCAAACATTATACGATCTACTCTCATCCATGACATGATGTGCTCTCATATATAACGTGATCTACTGTAATATACAACGTGGTCTACTCTCATATATAACGTGACTTACTCTCCCTCATAGCTTGACCTACCCTCATTTACAACATGATCAATTCTTACATATAACATTATATACTCTCATACATAAGATGATCTACTCGCATACTTAACATGATCTATTCTCATACATAACATAGTCTACGCTCATTCAAAGTATTATCTATTCTCAAACATAACATGACGTACTCCCATTAAGAATATTACTTACTCTAAAACACGATATGATCCTTCATACAAAAAATGACCTACTCTCATGCAAAGCTGATCTGCGCTCATGCATAAAATGGTCTACTCTCAGACACAACACGATCCACTCTCATAACCATCATGATGAACACGTATGGAGTTATTTTCGCCGTCTTGGAGTTGGGGGCAGGGGGGGGGCCTTTCCATGCGGAGAGCTGAGGGAGACCGAGCCTGGTGCAGTGGCAGGGCCAACATGCCCTCTGCCCTCACCAGTGTTTTCGTCCTCCGTTTCTAGCATTTCTAGCTCAGTCATTTTAGTTTGTGTGACATTGGACTCTAGCACGCGGATCTGGACCCCCTGAGCTCTCGACAGGAAACTCGGACATCCACGATTGTAGCGCCGACTTTCGAAACCTTATTCGGGGGGACCTGCGGCTCTCGTATCCTTCAATCCCGCATGTTCAGCGCGGCTGAGAAATTCCCTCCTTCCCCTCAAACGAGTTTGAGCTTCAAAGTTTTGAAATGCTTATAAGAACTCTTCCTTAAAAGATGACGTTATGAGAGATGAATGTCGTGATTACGTTATTCCTGCTTTCCAACGTCTTTATGCAAATGCAGAAAAATCAAAATTATCAGCACTTTTCAGTACGTTTCAAGACACCTGCGCATTGCAAGCTCACAAAAACCGTAACTTTGCAATGGCTCCGTCAAAATAACGGCGAGAGCGTGAAACCGATTACGTCGTTAAACAGTTTGTTGTGCAGTTGCTGCGTGCTGTTATTTAACAGTTCTTGCAAATTACGCATAACACAAACATCGCAATTGTTCCACGCGTTGGACTTAACATTTAATAGAAAACGGGTGGTCTTTCACGCAAGAAATGACGGTGCTTTGAAAGCGGTGCCAGTAAACCTGTTGTAAATGTCAGTGGCCAGAGAGAGTCTGTGCTTTCTGATTCAAATTATCTGCCAAGAAATAAAGAATAGAGAGGCATCCTATGCAGATTGTGGTGAAATCTCCCTTCGCTTAAATTTAGACGAATATGTGGACCGTCGAAAAACTAAAATTATTTACGATGGAACGCTATAAGCCTGCATCAAATAGAGACTGGCTGCTCGATTGGACCTCGTTTTGAGGCCTGTAATGAATCATGCTAGGCCCAATGATGAGAGCAAGGCTTCGTTTTGAAATTTCGGACAGTGAACGTTCTATAAAACTTCCCGAGAGGACTCCAATGAGAGCAATCGAGGTTGAGAAGCGGTGCACGTTGGCGAAAAACTCCCAATAGGAACATGTTTTGCTGCCACAGAAAATGCACAAGAACTTGTTCTTCAAATTATTCCCCGGTCGCTCCGTGTCTCCTTCCATTATTCCAGGTTACAGGTTGTCGTTAATTGACGATTGTGTTTGGTTACGACTGATGGGTCGTGGGCCGATGCAGTCTGAAGTCAGCCAATGTTAAGTTATCCTAAGTGTATTTTGCTGTGTAATGATATTCTATTCACCATAAGTCATGCTGTATTTTATTAACATTTTCTTAGTTCATCATATCATTATAAACTCTCCACCCTTCTGTTTCCTTCATGCCACAGCATGAATCTTTTATTGCATGCAAAACACACAAAATTATGAAATACATGTGTAAAAAACGGTCATAACCAGACGGTCGTAAAGTCGATCAGTCGTGAGTCGCACAGGTCGTAGGTCAACAACTACCTGTACTGCACATATCTTGTAAATAAAGAGCCTAAAATTCCAGCCTAATATTCTCGCCGCCCGTCGGTCATGAACTATCAGACGGTGTTACCTGTGCTGGGGCGGCCAAAATTATACACAATTAGGTTGAATTATAGATGCTTCAGCAAGAAAGTTAGACTGGGATTCCCAACACGCGATAGAATAATTTTATTACACAAGAGCATGCAACTGAGGAGAATTTAGAGGTTTTGCTCAGGGCGGTGTGAGCATACCTCAGGGCAGCGTGAGCATATCTCAGGGCAGCGTGAGCATACCTCAGGGCAGCGTGAGCATATCTCTGAAAAGGAGATATGCTCGTCATGAAAAGAATATTCAAATTAAATTCTAGATGCCTGAGCCAAGTGGTGGAGTGTCAAGTGGTGAAGTGCCAAATGGTTCAGTGTAAGTGGCGAGGTTTGCATGGTAAGATTAAGTAGACAACATGTTTTTGTGTAATTTGTGCGAATATATATATGTTTCCCATGTTAAAAATTTCCGCTAAGTTTTCTCAAGACGTTGTCTTTTATAAGCTCTCCGGACAAAAAAATTGTCACCTATTGTTTTTTGAGCTCCAGTTATTTTCAACATTCTTCAATCGGTTGTCAAAGCTGTGTCTGAAGTTTAGGTTATATACCAAAACTGAACAAGCATCAGTATTCATCCACAGGGGGCAAGGTTTTGACTGGTCTCTTAGTTGCTCCACAACGATAGCAAGACGTCTCGGAATGGCAAAATGGGCTATTGCATTTAGTCGAGCTAAGTGATACCCAGTGAAGGAAGAAGCGCAATTCGTTGGTGCTTCATACCGCTCTGTTATATGGATCTGCCAATAGTGGAAACAATCCTGTACGTAAGGTAATTCAAGGTAAAATTTTAATCGGAAGAAAATTCTAACCAGTAGAGACTGCCGTTGTGTGCCGTGTTGTTGATCGAAATCGCCTTGCATCAAGGATGAAACTGCTGCAAAACGTCAGTGCTGGCCCATTTCCTATCACGTGAGTGTGATTTCACCTAAATTTCTCGTACACCGGACACTTATTACTAATAACTAAATATAACTCTGAAAACTGTTTTCAGTGTGATTAACTCTAAGATGTTGTCCTTATGGTATTGAACGCATTATACCAACTCTCGAACCGCTGCTTCAAAAAATGTTTTTTTTTTCGTGTGCGCACCCCTCACTTTAACTGGCTTACATACTATCAATGTGAAGCTCTAGTGGCAACTTTAGTTAGTAAATGTCAACCAAGGGCTAGTAAAAGTAGAACCATGAAATTCTTGCTATCATACACTTCTACTTTGAATTATCGATGCCTCATCGCTTTTATATTTACCGATGTCTAGACTCGTTACGTTCACAGGCACGACCATTTACTTTTTAATTCTTTTCTGTCGTCACCTGTAATAATATTAGTACTATACTGCGTTTCGTAATACTTAGCTAGGATCAGGATATGTAAAACTATTGCTATTTTAATGTACCATAACTCTACTTCAAGACATCACTGTTTTATTTGATGTAGATTTTTAGTTACAAGTTCCAACTGAATTTTCTCAGCTTATTGTCTTCACAAATCCGTCAAAGTTTCATCGAACCACCACTCAAGTTGAAATTATCGAAAGATCATTTTGTATAATTATTTATAGGTTTAACTATTTTTTCTCATTTCACAGCCTATCTGTCGACTGTAATTCCCGGAATTTAATCAGATATGTACAAAGAACCCCACGATGGTTTGGGTTAATATTTAATCCAACGTGCTGATCACCACTTACGCGCTCAGCGATAGGCTAGTGAACTTAGTGAACCAAGGCTCACAACTGGAGTCTCAACGTGACATCCACACCTATTTTTAAGGATGTAGTTTTAATGACTGAACAACCGATGTGACCCATACCTCGTATGACTGATTTCAGAATCAAAGATTTTCATTTTTGTATCTTTTCACTTTGTAGAATAGGTTCGACTTTTTGTTATCATTTACAGTGTATCGTATATATGAATGAATCTAGATTACAATAGACCATCTGAACGATATTTATTATATTAGGAGGTATGCAGAAAAATGCCCCTGGGTTTTGGCCTCACGCTTCACTTTCCGTGCTTAGGAACAAATTAAGAATCGCGATCCGAAGTTTCATCGAGACTGCCACCAGTAATTTTAAGGTCGTAGTCTCGCAAATCCTATTTAGAAGTTCCCTCGAGACTTTTACATTTTAATTTTAAGGCTATAATTTTAGTAATTGAAAACCGAATCTTATGTGCTTTGAACGTATGTAACTGGTTTTTGAGTAAACGATTTTTGTTTTTATTTCCTGTTGTTTCTTAACGAACTTTTTGTAAGGAAATCCATGCAATTGATTAACACTTGGAAAGCAATTCTTCATACAGGAAAAAATTCATGTCGAAGAATATCTCTGTTGTGAATGTAAAAATTACGGATTTTGTTTTCCCAGATTTGATTATCCTATTAATTTTCTTTCTAATCAGAGCTAGCTCGTCCGATTGATGAACACAAGTTTGACGAAAACTTGAAAATTTGGATTCATACATTATAGTGCTTTGGTTACATTAGATTAGGTTCGATGACAGCGTGTACCATATATATCCCACTCCGGAGGCAAAGTGTCAATGGAGCAGAGTGGCTCGTAAACGGCCAATGTTAACTGCTGCTCACAAGACCACTCGTTCAAACTGGGGCAAAATAACGTATATTGAACAGTAAAAGAGCGGAGAAGTGTGATGTGGTCAGATAAATTATTAATCATGTCTCTAATGCGATGATGCTATCCTCCGAGTTCATCAAAGACCTAATGAAGCCTTCAACAAAGCGTATGTGCATAGGCGGTACGAGAAGGAGGGCTTGTCATGGTCTGGGGCTGTTTCAACTACACAGATGTGGGTCTTTCAGTTGAGGTATCCGTCAAACGGAACCAGCATGGCTACATTCAGCTGCCAGTTAAAAATTTTTTGCCATTTGTACAATATCTAAATGAAGAAAGGAGTGTTGCTTTGTCTATTTTTCAGGATCACAACTACCGGGGGCATTGGGCTAGAACTGTCATTCATTATCATGATAGTCATTTACGATATGTCTGGCATTCATATTGGCCAGCTAAATCCCCAGACATGAACCCAATTGAAAATTTATGGGACCACCTAGAACGACAAATCCGACGTCGAGAACATCGTCCACGTCCTGTGGCTGGCTGTACTACGAGATCAGATGATGCAAGAGTGGTTTAAAATCGACCAGGTGTACATTAGAGCACTTGTAGAATCAATGCTGTGCAGAATTGTCGCCATTATTAGTGGTCGTGGAGATTCTACACCATATTAGTAGTAGGTGACTAATTTTTTGTCCAGTTAGCTTAGTTTGGTAAGATGTCGTTTGCACATCACAGCGATGATGGTGTAAGTGAGTGCAAAAGAAGGTCAACAAAATCGATGCAGGATCTTCTCCCAAGTAGGAAGGAGTGGGAGAAAGCGTCACAAGCGTATAAAAACAATGAAGTTAAAATTAAAAAAACCTGGAGGGTTCCGATAAGATATATTATCTACCTTTTTCATTCAGGTATGCTGTACTTATAAACACAAAACTTTACCACAAAATAAATCATACCTTGCTTGGTCACTTGTGGCATCAAGTTGTCTTGATATTCTAAGAAATTTCGAGCCGGAAACGCTCGCCTGTTCCAGGACGCTCGACCTAGACTAGGGCTTGAGGCGCCACTGAGCCTGGAGAGGCAGTTTCTCCCACACCGGCACCCTACGCTTCATTAATAAAGAGGAGCTGGGGAGACTTCAGTTGCCTGCTGAAGGCGGTCTCACGCAGTGTGCCAGTTACGACCGGCACCTCTGTTGGACACGACACTTCGGTGTGGTGTCAAATCTTACGCAAGGGTGACGTGTGTGTTTACCAGACGTAGCTCTTCGTATTCTGTTTGGAATATTCGAATTTGGTTCCAGAGGAGCTAATTTTCCTTCAATATGAATTCTGAATTTAAAAATTCCGTGTCCTTTGAAGATAAACGTAGTCAGCAGGCTACCGCACCTACCCTTAGTTTCACAACTCCCGTCACGTGACCAACTCCCGAACTGCCTCAGATCCCCAGGGCTGTGGTCCGGAGCGTGACAACCTCGTCGATTAACTTCAAGGTTATACAAAATTAACTTCAGTTTGGAATGCAAAATTTGACCAGTTCCTCTCAGACCAAAACCAAAATTTAGGATCGGATTTAATTTAACAAAATTTAAACTAGTTCCCCTCGCATAGGGCCTCGGGCGCACCAACGAAGCAGTTCATTCCGCTGTTGGGTGATGGTTTGCTTGTAAGTCAACACTCGTATTTTGATTGCTTCTAAACGAAACTCTCATCTGAATAAGTAAAATAACTAATCCCGTTAATCCGAGGAAGAGAAAAAGCGAACCAGAAGGAAGCGCACGTAACTTCCCAACACGAGGTGTCGCCGAACTCAAACCTAACCTGACTCGGGGATGAGCTGACAATGGAGCGGCCTAACGCAGGGAACGTGTTAAACAGTCATAACTGTATAAAAGATAAGCTGAATACAGACGTCGAATGGGTGCTCCGAGCTGCTTGCGGCGTCGTAAAGTTGCAGAAAACTGCATATCCTCATGTCTCTCATGCATAATGTATGAACAATACTCATGGCTTTCATGCGTAATGTATGAACAATCCCAGTGTCTTTCATGCATAATGTATGAACAACCCTAGTGTCTCTCATGCATAATGTATGAACAATTACCGCTCCTTGCAGATCCTTTCTTCATTTAGTAGTAGAAAGTGAGCTAGGGAACCTTAACAGATAATCTAACTTAAGTATTTGTTGAATGTGGATATAGACTACCCTAACTAGCACTAAATGTGGATATAGACCACCCTAACTAGCACTAAATGTGGATATAGACCACCCTAACTAGCATTTTGAGGCTGTGAGTCACATGCAAACTAGTCACGAAAACTTTTCAGTGGATTTGGTTGGTGTTATTTAGGTCGGATCGCTACCAGAAGAGTTTTTATTTTCAGTCAAATTTCACGACTAACACATTGACATCAAGTCTCAACTTTCCAGAAAAAACTAACAGGTGAGAAAACTATAATTACATCATGTATATTGCACTTTTATTTTGAAGTTCTCAGTAATCCTTGTTCACGAAAGGTTATACTAGCAAGATTTACGTGTTAATCTAATGGGTATATAGCTTTCGTCTTTTGGACGAAAATATGCGTAGGAATTTTGGTGAAATGATTTAGTTTCGG
The DNA here is from genome assembly GCA_014899125.1 of Orchestia grillus. Classification (NCBI taxonomy): domain Eukaryota; kingdom Metazoa; phylum Arthropoda; class Malacostraca; order Amphipoda; family Talitridae; genus Orchestia; species Orchestia grillus. The sequence continues at coordinate 2,525 of VOMN01032391.1, read as the reverse complement.
GGAAATAATTTAGTTTCGGTGAAGAGATTGGCCCGAATGAAATCTAGACACGTTATGAAATTTTGAACGTTAGAGAGTCAGTGTCTCATACTTTCTTAACTTTTGTTCTCGAAGGCCGAAACCCAACGTGTCTCGTCATCTTGGAATTAGGTCGAGTTAGTTAAAAAAAAATTCGAGCCCTATCCTGATCTGTAGTCTCGTAATTGTAGATTTTCAAATTTTTTTATGTGATTGTTTTCGGTAATTTGTCGACTTGATTTCTTTCTACGTATTTTTTTCGCGATAACAATTTTTATATTCGAAAATGAAAGAAATGAATCACGAAATCGAGTGCAAGTCGGCCATAAGTCTATTTTGACCCCTTGTTCTTGGTTGGTTCGAGGGCTGAATTAAGAGCCTCTGCAGGAGCTCGCATGGCCTTCGATCGGGCGACTTTTGCGTGTCTTCTGATAGTAAATATTGAAACATTCCTCACTCAAGACTGCATACTCGCATGGTATTTCTACACTACAGTGTTATACTTTGAGCGTTAAAATACTAGCATCTACCATCACGTTCTTTAATACGATTAAGAATATAAAAATTTCAATTCCTTTCAATACTGGAGATGGGCATGAATATTTTGAATCAACAGGGTACACTTTCTATGTTCCCTCATACGAGAATTTCTAAGCATCAGGATTGAGCTCAGTAAAAACTTTCTCGTGAGACAAGCGGTCCACAACCGGCTCTCAAGCCATCCCCACAACCGGTTCCCAAGCCAGCCGCACAACCGGCATCTCAAGTCGGAGAGGGAAAGTATGCCAATTGGTCCATTTTCAGGTGATTCCTACGCTGCTTCAAGCGCGTTTGACTGTTAGGAAGGAAATGTACACTTATGATTTTCTGGGTCACTATCAATATTATTGTTACGATTATTTTCATATAATCATTTTGTTTTATCAGGAACATTGTTCATGTTTTCCAGAAGCCTGCTGTCGTGCTGTGAAAGATTTCGTGCCGTTCGAGAAAGGGGATTCGCAGAGGAACTTAGTAATGATATCCATCGATAACATTGGAGGCAGAGAGCTGGGACTCCTTCTTTTGCATTATTTTCATTTGATTCTAACACCGTTTTGAACCGTGCAGCTGTGACGGTCGGAGCAACGAGTTTTAGACGATAATAGTGAATTGTTTCAGTAATTTTCTTAAATATTTTGTGTGTTTCTGATGTACTTTTTACGCTTTTGTAATGCATTTACTGTATATTTGTTATGCTGCATTCCTGCAAATATCTTGCAGTAGATTTATCATGATTTGTTTAGTATTTCTAAGATTAAAATTGAATGTATTTTTCCTGTTGTTTAATTGTAAGAAAGTTTGGTTAAAATAAATGTTTTCTAATTGAATATAAGCAGAAATTTATACATTTATCTCGTTGATATGGACGATGTATATGTAGACATAGAAGCCGTGCAGGCAGGTAATCGTAAAGAATTTCTTTGATATCGAAACTTCAGTGACCAATGTAATGCTCAGAAATTTTTGTATCCATAATAAATTCCCAGTAAAAACTAGTGTCCCCGTAAGAGCAAAGGCAAAATTTCAATTTTGTCATCAACGAGGAAAATCATAAAAAACCCGCTGAGGTAGATTCACTCGTCACGTACAATTCGATGTCCAGTGAACACGGCACCTCCCACACGTAGATCTCTTTTCAGAACCATTCAGTAGTACGCAACTCGCACTTGTATGGTACTCGCACTTTTGAGGACCATTCAGTAGTACGGTACTCGCACTTGAAAAACTGCTTCAATGTCGCTCGTCTTTTGTCGTGCTCGCGATAACTTTTATTTCGACCCTGATTGCATAATTTTCGCCTGCTCGGTAATGGGCTGACGTTTACATCACGATCAGTAAACAAAATTTGTTTCAGGTGCACAAGAAATGGCACCTTGGCTCATCGCAGCAGTGCTCGGGGTGCTGACGTCACAGGTATTTACGCTCTGAATTTTATTTCGTATTGCTACAAAAACCGAACTAGGCAAGTTATTGATCCACTAAAGCCTTATTCAAGGTAACTTTTTGGCGTTGTTGTTCAAGAATATGAGGTTTGCTGCATTTTCTCGCGCATGTCTCGAGTCCTCATCAGCGGTCCGATGGACTTCTGACGACCATTTGCTGCTCTTCGCGACTCAAGGCGCTCAGGAGAATTGCTTCAATTAAATTCTTTGGTCTCACTTAGAAATCGTCAAGTGATATAAATTGAACAGATTGTTTCACAACGAATATTTTATTATCGTTTTCCTCTCGAAATGTGCAGAGTCTTACGTAGAGTATTTGATTTATTTTTGTGTGTATTGAAGGATACTATGACGTATGTTCTTATCGGAGGCTAAAAGTTGATAAACCCTTCGAAAATAGATCACAAAGAACTTTTCCGCTCACAACATGTCATCGATCATCGCCACCATGTAAATGACCAAAGCAGACATAACCACGTGTGCAGTGTGCAGTCACGGTGAGAGGTTGTGTTCCCTTGGGCT